>JASANA010002005.1:0-28712 GCA_030248095.1 Ptycholaimellus sp. GST1_10
TCTCCAGTAGCTCCGGTCATCAGTCACTGGACTGGGAGGACGATATTCTGGTCCGCGAGGAACTCACGCCTTCACTTCAGCCGATCAACTCCTTTTCCCACTCCACAAACTCGGTGTCTATTTCAATTTTATTTATTAATTTATTCCATATTGCACAACAATATTTATCATTCCATTAATTCATGAGCAACAAAAGCAGGCAATCAAACGCCGAAAAACTGACGGATCTACAGCCGCCAACTCTGCTTAACCCAAATTCGTTATCCAAGGAGGCATGATAAATCATTTCAAGTACTAATTTGATATTCTTCGTTTGCCACAGTTGTTCCCGTTCCTAATGTTCTTCTGTTCGTAAGACCCAAATCCTCACATTTGGTCGTTAAACGAAAAGCAGATCAATAAAACAAAACACGTTAATGGAAAAAAGCCTAAAACAATGAAATAGATTGACAGAGACCATAAGACATTTCAAATTTGCGCTAAAACAAGGTCGCGCAAACAATCGCAAACACTCACTCTTACAACACTCCAGCATCAGTCCCTCTTGCACCACTTTTATTCAACAATGGACACAGCTAATGAACAGGCGGAGGGATATCGGCCTTCTGATCTTCACTCTGGCCCTCCCCCAGCAGAGAAACCTCGCCTCCAAAACCTCCTACAGCTATACCACTACCAGCGCAATCAAGGACTTCCGATCCAGCTCTTCCGGGACCTACGCGAAGCTCTAGAAAGCAAGCAGGCATAACTCCCGCGAACCATTTTCCTAGCCCGTAACTGAACGAGGATCATACGTATTGCTACAATGGAGACTTGAAAGACTATTTCCACAATATGTACAACCTCTACATCCCGTTTCTTAGAAATTGTTCTTTTTATCCTCAAAAACCAGTTAGCTTTCCAGGATGCAGAACAAGAACAATGCCTTTCACATTAAAAGTTTACTGGCAGAAAATGGAAAAAATGCTTTCAACGTAACTCCCCCCCCCCCCCCCCCCCCCCCCCCCCCCCCCACCCCCCCCCCCACCTCCCCCCCCCCCCCCCCTCCCCCCCCGTCGGGGCGCCCCCCCCCCCCGCCCCCCCCCGCCCGCCCCCGCCGGCCCCCCCCCCCCCCCCTGTTGTCATGTTCATGTTCTATTTGAATGTTGGCGATAATTTTAAAGTAAACAATAACGGGACGTAAAAAGGGCCCGACCAATGCTGGCCAGCAGTGTTTCCAGGACTATTCAGTTGGATTTGCAGTGCGGCTTTCTAATGTGGCCAGTTTTACCACAACCAGGTTAAATGAGTATTAAGAAAGATTTTTGAAAGCCTTTTTATTGTAGCTGCTTTGGAATTCTCTGTAGTGTCCTGGATAATGAGGTCGGGCCCCCAAATTAAACCAACTGCTTGAGAGTTATATGGGCCAGACAAGCCAGAAAACATCAACCAGCCTAGTATTAGCTTTGCGCAGTGAATATGAGCTGTTTATCTACCCTGGGGATTCTGGCCACACTAATATGGGCAGCCTAAAGGGAGCAACGCAACAAAAGTTTGCTTATTGGATGGTTTATCTTGAAGCGACCAATGGGAGACGGCTGAGGGCATTGAAGGCTCATTTGATCAGTTAGCGGCTAAATATTTGACTGATTTCTTTAAGAGCAACAGGCCACAATTGACAGTTGGATCCCATTGATTCCTTCCCGCCACGCCCACTTGCATGGCCATAAATTCTACTTGGCCCAAAATCTAACCTCGGAGCTAGCAGGCTGCGTATAGCAAGGGAACGAGTGTCGGAATGCATCACCCTTCCTCTCTCCTTCCCCCTTCCACAAGTACCGCTAAAGTGCCCCATTGGCTCGGTATTCTTCCCCGCCTAGCCTATCGGCCTCCAAACTGACTGGAACAAAACCAGAACCAAAACCAAAACTGACTGCCTTGCCGTGGTTCCAGGGAAGTTTGTAGCTAGCAATCGCATAACTTGAGCACCATAATCAGTAACATCTGAATGGCTAAGAATTGAACAAAGGACTTGAGTTTTTTGTTCACAAGTCATATATAGCGATTCCAAATCTGTGCTTACGTTTGAAAATGGGCGAGAAATCACAGAGTGCCCTTTGGAGTGACAAAATTCCATGCAATCATATTGTAAGCTGGAAGGTAGTGTGCTCCGCGGTCACCTATTGCGCCTTGTGCCATATACTTGTTTGAAACTCTCCACGTCAACTATAACATCAAAAACATCATCGACTTCAACATCACTGCATCGGGATTGAAAATGAACTGAAAAGTTACTTTTCAAACAAGCACACTTTCTATGATTTCACTTTATCCTACTGGATTTTGCATGCCTCATCAATGCCAATGACCAGGAATTAGTGCAGCCGGAGGCCATTATGCCCTCCTTCTTGATTCAGCTTGCACCAGGTGCTTCCACACCTCCAGCCTCGCAAGCCCACCAGCCGCAACACTGAGACACACTTCTTCCTCACTTCATATTTATACCCTCCTTCATCCCTACTTTCTCACCGCTGGGAGAGAAGGGTACCCAAACCATCTGCAAGCCTTGCCAATGCCTAGAAGTGCCACGGACAGATTGACAATGCCTGCACCGAACATGCCAACGTCATCTTCACACCTTCAAGTCTTCACTGCATCTTCCATCCCATCCCTCCATCCTACAGCCTAGGCTGGCAAGGATTGGCCTGTCACAACTCTGTGCCGCCAAGTGCACCCAGCTGGGCATCTCAGAGACCCGGCATCTCTCCAGCCAGTGCCGTTTGTTCAGTGCACAGATGGACACCGACAGTTCTCTGCAAGCTTCCCATCTCCTTTCATCCTTCAAGAAGCCTGAAAAGAGCCGCATCGATTACGCCTTACAAATACTGCCAATCATGGCCAAAAGACTTGCTTTAACAAGATAGTTTCAGCAAGCCTTTTTTCAACATCAACATTATTATCCTCCAGAGCAGATACAAGAAGATAATTAATGAAGCTATGGCTTCGAACACTGCATCTCACTAAGATTTGCTGTACTTATGGGCAGAGCAAATCTCCAATGGCTGCGGCATCCAAATCTTTGCCTACAGCCTCAAGATGCCCATTGATTGCCTCTTTCATTCTACACCAACTAATTGGTCATTGAATGGAATGATGCATCAATGCTGACTCAATGGCCAGCACATTTCTTCCCTGCTCAGCAGCTACGGAGAATTTGAAATATGTGTGGCACAAGCCTACAGGTATCTGCTTTTACTCAGCCTACTTTGTCAGTTTCAATGGCAATCAGTTTGACAATGACTGTGACCTGGAGTAGGCACAGACTGATGGCCACTACGAGTTCAACATGTCCCTGCATTCACCCTCCAGCAGCCTTCCTCTGTGGACTCCGACTGCAGATTGAATTGCAATCCCAGATGCCAGTCAATAGCAATTTTGATTACAATTTTGAGAATTTTGCTATGATTAATAAATGATTAAATTTTTAGGTACTAGTCCTAACTGAAACTTTAAGCTAATTAGCACAAAAAATAAAATTACTTTTGCTTTTCAATTGACAAAGGGGCAGGAGTGTTTGAACTTTTGGTGCAATACTGGCGCTTCTTGGGGGAGGCAGTGATGGAGCCGGAGCGGGGATTCATCTCGGCCAGGCCAGGGAAGGCAAAGTCGGCAGGCAAGACAGCTGTCTCTATGAACCATGCACTGACACACAGGAGCCACCCAAGCCACCGCAGCCCATATGAACTGGGAAGTAGAAGATTAGCCGCAAGTTAGGAAACAAAGTGGAAACCCAGAATACAGAAACCCAGAATACCCAAAGATTCGCCCCAATTTTGATGCTTCCCAAACCCCAATTTTCACTCAAGCTAAGCATCTGCTCTTGGCCTGAAAGCCCCTGTTTGATGACAAACGAGAGCTGTCAATGTTGCGAAGAGGGGAGGGAAAATGTGAGTCCTCTTTTGCAATAAGTTGGTATGCTCTACGGGTTTGCCTAAGCAAGAGCCGTATATCTTGTGTGTTACCACTCAAGCTAAGCATCTGCTCTTGGCCCAAAAGCCCCTGTTTGATGCCGAATAAGAGCTGCCAATGTTGCAACTAGAGGAGCGAAAATGCTGCCTAACCAACCCCAACTACTACTAGAGGGATGCCCAGGAGTAGATGCCACCATTATTGGAAAATCACCCAAAACATGCTACCCCCAAGCGAGCAACTGTGTGACAGGTCGCAGCAGACACAGAGCACAGCAGAGGTGCCGCAGTCCATGCCCACACTGCCAGCACAGACCATCGTGGAGCCGAGGACACAGGATCAGCGCAGCCACTCATCAGAGTAGATGATCCGCCAACGCAGAGAAGAGCCAACGACGACGCAGGCCCACTGCCATCACTTGCTGAGCCAAAGAGTCCAGAAATTGCAGAGTGACAAGCAATGATGAACTGACAGATCAAGAAACAGCACCTGGTGTTTATGCACACAGTGGGAGATCGATTTGATATCCCCATGAAGCCATTCCCTGCTATGTTTGCTAAAGACCACTAAGCAATGCGCATCAAATTTGGGGACTGTTGAGAAATGTAGTGCTGATGTAATCCAGGGCTAGAAAGCACCCTCTTGTTGAGAACCAAAAAGCCACCGGAGCTGTCAGAGTTGTCATCCTTCTCATTATCCCCTGACAGAGAAGCCAGTGACAGAGGAGCAGAAGAGGAGGAGGCAGCTGACGGAGCCGCCAGAAGATGTGGAGACTGTGCTGCAGAGACAGCCACCGGCAGCGGCAGTGGATGAGCCACACGCGGGTTGGAATGGTGGTATTTCTTCTCAGAGAAGAGGTGTCGGCGGAAAGTGCAGTCAAGGTTGCATATGAGGTGCGTCAATTTCTGTGGGAAACCTGCCCCTCTGCTTCTTCACTGCCGCCTTTTCACTCCTGGAGTCATCATTCTTGAGCAGTCTGTGGTGCCATCGCACCTGCTTATGACGGGTCTTAGTTGCTTTTTTCAGGTACACCTCGGGGTTCATGGTGAAGAGAAGATTAGGATATGAGGAGAATTCAGAAGAAAACTCGACCCTCAAGTGCTGATTACACATAAGGTGTGTAAACATGCGGCTAGAAGGGGGGGGGGGGGGAGAGGGGTGAGATCAGCGTGTGTGGAAATGATTTCGGAGAATTGATTTGGGAGAGAGTGGAGGGCACTGCCTTGGAGGTCAATGGAGACTTGGACAACTATTTCCACAATATGTACAACCTCTACATCCCGTTTCTTAGAAATTGTTCTTTTTATCCTCAAAAACCAGTTAGCTTTCCAGGACGCAGAACAAGAACAATGCCTTTCACATTAAAAGTTTACTGGCAGAAAATGGAAAAAATGCTTTCAACGTAATGTTGTCATGTTCATGTTCTATTTGAATGTTGGCGATAATTTTGTAGTACATAATGAATGCAAAAAAGGGCCCGACCAATGCTGGCCAGCAGTGTTTCCAGGACTATTCAGTTGGATTTGCAGTGCGGCTTTCTAATGTGGCCAGTTTTACCACAACCAGGTTAATGAGTATTAAGAAAGATTTTTGAAAGACTTTTTATTGTAGCTGCTTTGGAATTCTCTGTAGTGTCCTGGAAAAGGAGGTCGGGCCCCCAAATTAAACCAACTGCTCGAGAGTTTTATGGGCCAGACAAGCCAGTAAACATCAACTAGCCTAGTATTAGCTTTGTGCAGTGAATAAGAGCTGTTTATCTACCCTGGGGATTCCGGCCACACTAATATGGGCAGCATAAAGGGAGCTACGCAGCAAAAGTTTGCTTATTGGATGGTTTATCTTGAAGCGACCAATGGGAGACGGCTGAGGGCATTGAAGGCTCATTTGATCAGTTAGCGGCTAAATATTTGACTCATTTCTTTAAGAGAGCAACAGGCCACAATTGACAGTTGCAGTCCATCTATTCCTACCCGCTCATGCCCACTTGCATGGCCATAAATTCGACTGGGCCAAAATCTAACCTCGGAGCTAGCAGGCTGCGTATAGCAAGGGAACTAGTGTCGGGAGGCATCACCCTTCCTCTCTCCCTTCCCCCTTCCACAAGTACCGCTAAAGTGCCCCATTGGGCTGGTATCCCGCCTAGCCTATCGGCCTCCAAACTGACTGGAACAAAACCAGAACCAAAACCAAAACTGACTGCCTTGCCGTGGTTCCAGGGAAGTTTGTAGCTAGCAATCGCATAACTTGAGCACCATGATCAGTGTGCACATAGCAATTAGTCAGCATCAATTCTTTCCATCAAATAATTAAATTACGAACGTCATTTTAGCACCCATTTTTTTCCAACATTATCAAATCTGAGCAATGAATTGCTCCATTTGCGCCATTGGCAATAGGCTGTCATTGGAATTCCACTTGCATTTGTCCAAAGTCCACCTTAACCCCGGCTCAACCTCTCCAGTCTGGTCCTGCCTCCAATGCCCCTTCATTTCACACTCACCCTCTAACATCACTCTTCACGCCCTCCTCAAACAACACGGGCCGCCCAAACTTTCCTTTCCCTCCATCACACTTATTTTGGCTACCAAGCAGCTAACTGAGATGGTGCAAAACGTGAACCCTGCAAAAACACCTGTCCTTTCTGTGAAGGAGCCTTACAAAAAGGCCGTGAATGCTGCTTGTTCTGTAAAGGATGAACCGCTGTGCCTCCCCATATTTATGCAGGATGAAGAAAAGGAAGGTCTTTGCCAGAACCAGCATAGAGCTGAAGATGAGCAACGGACAGCAGTCGCACTCTCTTCTGAATACCAGCCTTGCAATGAGCTGGAGTCCAAGCAGGAGGAGAATGAGTCTGACCTGGATAAAGAATCAGATCACTGTGAGGAGGAAACTGAACAAGTGGAGGTGGTCGCTTTGGGGGCTGAGTTTCTAGGTGATCCAGCCAATGTCTATGGTGGCTACAGCAAAGAGGAGCTATGCAAAATGTACGTATGAGCCTTTGTATGACTTTGCCAGCCTAGGATAAAGTGGAGGAAATGCAGGACTACCTAGAGTACAAGCGCTTCCCCAGAGACATGGGGCACCGCAAGAGGCAAAACCTCAAAAGGTTCTTCTTTTAATTCCACTAGGCTAGTGAAAGAGTAATTGAGAATTATTTGTAGGCGGTGCCAGGTCCATGCTTTGAGGAAATATTTAGTACATGCCTTATCTGCGAGAAAGGTGATGATGAAGATGAAGCACAAAAAGAGCGGACAGAGGGACACTGATGAGAATAAGTCTTATATCGGTTGGGGCAGATGCATCTTGCGCAAAGATGTCTACCGCCTTCTGAAGGTTCTCATCCGAGCGCTATCTTGCCATTTTTTCCAAAAGGCTTGCACTTAGTTTAAGTTTAGGCTTATATAGAATTAGCTGAGCAACCTCTAAAAGTTGTAATTTTGGAAAAGTGGGGCAAAATGCCTCTAAAAATTTCAAAAAGCTGAGTACCCTCTAAAATTTGTTAAGTCCTAGATGGCTCAGTCTGCCTCACTGCGCCTCTTCACAGCCCTGCTTGGTTTTGCAGACAACCCATTTGGTGGGGCACATTCAGTTCAACCTGATGCTGAGGGCGTTGAAAGGCTGGTACTGGCAAACTATGTACATGGATGTCCGCACCTTCCTCTCACATTGTGATTCATGCCAAAAAGCAAGCATCCCATCATCCATAGGCCCTGACTAGAGTATGACCAAAATCTCATAAGTCTACATGTATAGGCTTAGGGCAATTATTGACAAGTTTTTTTCTATTTTCTGGCATGTGCATTTCATTTTCTTAAATACTAAATGATTGCAAATGGAACATTTCATTCATTTTCGCTCAACTTGTCTCAGAACTTGAACTCCGCCTTTTCCAAGTAATAGGTGGGATGGCAGATGGCCTCTTCACGGCAGACCTCCTCTTCACGGCAGACCTCCTCTCACTGCAGACCTCCTCTCATGGCAGACCTCCTCTTCACGGCAGACCTCCTCTTCACGGCAGACCTCCTTTCATGGCAGACCTCCTCTTTGGGTTTACCTTCCCTGTTGAGTCTTGTCAAGGCGGATATTTTGTCTTTATGCGAATTATACCACCAATTTTTGGGCTACTTTGTGCTAAAGCCAGTGACTCCGCAGGCAAAGGGATGGAAAGTTCTGCTGAGAAATGTAGTGCTGATGTAATCCAGGGCTAGAGAGCACCATCTTGTCAAGAAACAAAAAGCCGCAATAAATCAATTAGGGAAATAATAGAAATTGGCGGCTAGTTGGCAGCATCTTGTTGAAGCAGCTTCTTCTTGTTGAAGCAAGCTTGGGCCACCAGGGTGTAGTGCTTACTGCAAATATTATTGTCACACGAGCAATGATCACGCAGCACCAGCCTGTCCATCGCCTTCTTATTGCACCTCGAATCAAAACGGATGATCCCACAGACCTAGACATCTGTCAGAGAACAAACCCAACACATGCAAAGGACATGGCACTGGCCCCGCCTGGCATATGATGGGTGATGACATGTCTGTGAAAGACATCCAGTATGACTTTGGGCTTCAACTCTGCATTGGAGAAAGTGTGGTGGCACAGTTGACATTCCTGTTGCACTACAAAAGCGGCAACTTCACCGATGGCCCCAAAAATTGAAAAAGCAAATAGAACAAGACTTCTTAATAAGTATGCAAGCCCCACGCAAAGCACTCGCCGCCAATGACACTTTCCCATTGAACTCATCCACATGTGGCACAGTCTCCTCACCCTCCTTGCCCTCCACCTCCGCTTCTCCTGCCTTATGTCCCTGTAGGACCAATTGAACTGGAATCAGAGAAGCAGCACAAGAACAAGACAAACCTCGGGTGGAGGAGGTGGAGCACGAGCCGGGTGGGCATCATCCATCTTGGAGCTTCCCTCCTCATCACTGGAGTCCTCCTCCTCCTCATTCTCAAGACTGCCCTCCTCATCGCTGGAGTCCTCCTCCTCCTCATTTGCCTCCAACAAAGCCAATGAATGTGTCTGAGATGGAGTAGCCGGCAGTGAGGAGACTGGTGGAGGAGCAGAAAAGGAGGCAGCTGGCTTCGCTGCCACTGCTGTCGCCATCTGGGCAAAGCCGACCTCAACTTTTTTGCCAATTGTATGGCCTCCAGCACTGCCGCAGAGCCCGCAGGAGATGGTACGGCTGCTTGAGGAGGTGGATCAAGGATGGCTGAGGCTGGGACTTTGGCCATTGGACCCATTGGATGAGACAGTGATGGAGCGGTCACTGGGGCAGCCACCGGCAGCGGCAGTTGATGAGTCACAATTAGGGCGGAGTGACATTTCTTATTCTTAGGGAAGAGGTAACGGCGGACAGCGCAGTCCAGGTTGCACTTGAGGTGCAGGGGCATGTGTTTGGGAAACCTGCCCTTCAGCCTTTTTACCACCTTCACCTTATTGAAGCACTTTTTATCGATCAGTTGGTGGTGCCAATTCACCTTGTTTTTGTTTTGTTTGTTGGAAGGTTGCATGGTGAAGAGAAGATTAGGATATGAGGAGAATTCAGAAGAAAACTTGACCTTCAAGTGCTGATTATAGATAAAGTAAGTAAAAATGCGGCTAGAAGGCGGTGGATAAGGTTGAGAGCATAATGTGTGGACATGATTTTGGAGAATTGATTGGGGAGATAGTGGAGGCGCTGTCAGTGCAATGATGATATATGATTGCTAGCACTAGAATATGGTTTTCAACTATGCACTATAAAGTCACAGGCTGTAATTTTCCAGATGCTCTTTTACCATGGGAGATTGATGACACCCAAGGAGTAACTCCTTCTCCAGGTGAGGCCTCATAATTTCTAATTTTGCTATTTTTATGTCTCCTGTTAGATGGTAGGGAAGCTTTCTTCTAGGTAACATTGGGTTGGCGCTGCGTCCTGGAAATGGAGGGGGAAGAAACGTGGCCTATTCGGAACTATTTGGGGAACTATTCGGATGATGTGGTCAGCTCTATCCTGCGCCTGGAAGAAAAAGCCGAGATTCGGGTATCTGCCCCACAGAATTTATCGAATGATGCAAAGAGATAATTTTAAGGCAGGCAGGCAACATTCAGTCCCCATGGCACCGGCTGCCCAGCCTCCTCATCACTGCTCTCTGCCCTGCCCGCTTTTGCTCTGTTTGCCAAATGATTGCATGCTATGGCAATACCTCCTTCGCATTTCACTCGATGATGACAGACAGAGAAACATACTCAATGGAAAAGATGCATAACAAGAAGCATTGACATGTTCAGCAAAATGAAAGCGCTAATTCGTTAAGCCAGCCTAGGAAAAATGTTTGGCATCCAAGCTGGAAATGCATGAGCATTTGATGGAAAAATAATAAAGATTGTATCATTATATATCGGACACTCGACTGCTGCTAGTAGCAGTTGGCTGTAACAACGATTCTGCCATCCTGGAAAATCAGTCTCATTCATTCTCTCTGCTTGACCGATTAAAGTAGTTGAGGGCTATAAGGGCTAGCCGTGAGAAGAAGAGGCTAGTCATGAGAGGCTAGCTGTGAGGGCTTGGCAGCGGCTTTGAGCTGAAGTCAACGTGCCATGGGGCCCACAATCTCTTGCGTCTTGAACCTACAGACCAGTCGCTCCATCAACTTGTGCAATTGCAAGAGGAGAGAAGAGCCTACCGATGGGAGATGAGTGGATGCGGGGGCTGGGCGGAGACCAGATTGATGACAAGGCAAGTCTTGCTCTGCTCAATCTCGTCCCAACAGAGATGCAGACGTAGCGGCTGCAGCACCACCTGCAGTGGATTGATGGGCGATGAGTGAAAGAGGCAGGATGGAGGCTGGGTAAAGGGCACAGGAGCAGGGGGATTGATGGCTCACTCGAAGGCCTCAGTAAGGTTGTGCACCAGGTCTTGAGAGTCCACGCCTGATCAACCAAAGTCCCTGGAAGAAGGAAATAGAAAAGTTTCACCTAACCTTCCAGTTGACAGGGAATTGCGTAGGTGGGCGCGCAGCAGTGCTTCCATTTCAGCATCTTCAGCTCCCTCTTCTCCACCAGGCCTGTCTTCCCTGGCAAAGTGAATGGGGCTGGATGATTGTGGCCACTCTTCCCTCCCACCCAGAAGAGAGGAATGGAGACCAATGTTGATGAAGTGAACAAAGGCTTGGTGGAGGCCTGGATGGCAGACAACAGCTCGGTGGTAGAGGCCTGCTTGTGGGGCCAGCACTGGCAGCTCAGACACCAACAACTCTTCCTCGCAGCCACTTTTATCTAAAGGGTGTGCTAAAGAATGCAGGGAGAAGGCTGGGCTACTGGAATGGGCGATAGCTGACGCGCAGCACTGGCTTGAAGCTGGCGCTGGAAACGGTGCATCTGCTTTGCTTCCTCATCCAGCAAGACACTGAATTCCAGCTGGGAGGTCAGTGCTGACACCTACAAACCTTCTTTACCCAAAGGCCAATGCAATTTGACAAATCATTGGGCTGAAAGAAAAAAGGAAAGCAACGGCAGTGAAGGTGGTTGAGTGAAGCTGGAGGTTGGAAAGGCGGGACTTCCAGGAATCCAGAGGCAGATGACCTGGCTGAGCTGCTTCGTTCCGAAAGGCTTCATCCAGGACAGCGGGTAGTAGAGGCTGAGGAAGGGGTTGAAGGAAGGGCATCCTGACATGCTCTCTGGTCCCAAAGGCTGCCACCAACTCTCTTACTCAAACACCGCTTTTGCCTTGAAAATCCTGCACGTTTTTCTTTCATCCAAGATGCCAGCAGAAAGTGGGCAAGTATAGCATCGCCAGTAGCCTCCAGACACCAGCGCCCCCAGAAAATATCCAGAAAAATGTAAATAATCCATCCTAGCGCAAAATCCTAGTGCCTAGACCACTTGACTACTTTCTAAATTCTACTTTCTTTCAACTGCAGATTGCCCAGATCAGCGAGGTACTGGATCCACTCCTCAGCCAATTGGACCACTCCTCCCATTTCTATTGCTTCTTCCCTTATCTGCTATCCAACCGCTTCTCTTTCTCTGCTCAGGTTGGACATTTTCAAATGATTCCATTGTTAGAAAAAAGATTGCATTGATAAAGTGTCTCTTTTTATCCTCACAAATTCGATGGGACAAAAGACTTATTGCACAAAATGAGCACAACACAAGTAGTGATATGTTTAAATGCTTACAACATGCAAAGACTTAAGAAGGCTCATTTATTTACATATTCAACTTCCAACTTTGCCTTACAACTTCGCCTTCCAAGTACAATTTTGCATATTTTTTACAGAAAATACAAATGGAAGAAAAAAATTGAACAAATGGAAGAATACAGCATGGCAATGTGGCAGTGTTGATGGGGCGGGGCGCCTAGGGGCTGGTGGTGGTAGTGGGGTTGCGGACAAAGCTGGAGAGGAAGGGGCTGATGTTGCCAGTGGTGCTGGTGATGTTGGAGCTGGGGGAGGTGTATATAGGGTACCTGAGGAAGGGGAAGAAACTGCCGCTCGTCATCTTGGTCTGTGTGTTCAGTGCCGGGAAAATGGAGGCCATAGTTGGTTGAGCCTCAAACTGTTCAAACTGGGATTCATGTTAGGTCAATGTCAGCTGAAAATTTTATCATTGACGAAGTGTAAGTGGGAGGTACATTGGCCTTTGGCTGACCGCGGTTGCTCTGGCCAATGTCCTGGAATACGTTGTGGGCATAGGCAACCTCCCCGCTCCAGGTCAAGCTGGTCTGTGCTCTGCCCCCGCCTTTTTGCTTGGTTGAGAACAGGCCTCTAATGCCATTGCTCAGGTCCACAGGCTCAAAACCACCATTCACAGTGCAAGACAAGTTATGGTTAAGACAGTCATGAAGGGTACCATGGATAACGTAATGACTGGCTAGATGCCGCCAAATTGAGCAGAGCTTGTGAAGTTGTAGGTGGGTGGGTTGATGGAGCTGGTAGGTTCCTTTGTGGCAGCCCCACCATCCACCGCCTCCTCTGTGCCCAGGATCACCGCTTGCCAACCAGGCTCTTCTTTCTTCTTCTCCTCCTTCTTCTTGCCTTCCTCCTCGCTCTCCATGTCCAAACTCGTATCTTCCTCATCCGACTTCTCCCCGAGCCACAGATTGAGCTTGTCACATCGTTTTTTCTTCTCCTCCTTCTTATATCCACCACCACTCATCTGAAAGCGCTCGGACTTTGCAAATATTTGCTTCCTCCAACTGATGTCTTTGCAAGGCAACTTTGTAGCAGCAGATCAGGCTTTGCCTATTTGCAAGAATCTTTACAGCACAGAATATGCCATCATTCTTGAATGTGCAATTCCACATGCGCCACTAGTCCCGCCATGGCATGCTTACATCCGCAGTGCTTCCCTGTGTTGTACAACTATCCATTGAAAAAAAACATTCTACAGGCTCATTATTATGCATTATATTCCCATTCAGAACTATCTTTTGACGAATTGAGAACTACTGAACTGCTGGAAGAATAATCGCTTATTGGTAATCTGAACGTGTATCGAAGCTAAAGTGAAAGAGGGCAAACAAAAAATTACAATACATTCAAATAATCACCAATACACCAATTATTTGAGTTAGTAGATTTTTTTGCTATTCAGCTCCTGTTTAAAGCAAGGGGAGCAAGGACTGTAGAAAGAAAGCATATTGGAAATGAATCACTTGTAAATGTAACATTTTAAAATGATGCATTAGTAAATAATTTGTAAAAAATTGATGCTTCATCAGACTTCATAAACGTTAGGATAAACTTATAAATTTTGAAAAGAAGGAATGTTATCAATTTCTACTTAGTGATGATGACAGAGACACCTAGGAGATCTGAGTAGGGGATGCCATCCTGCTCTTCCACATGGTCTTCTCCGTAGTCGGCCAGGGCCCCTGCTCCCTCAGTCGGCCACTGCTCATGCCAGAAGGGCTCGCCCTTAAACAAAGCTGGAGCTGGCATTTTGGTGGCTAATAATTTGAAGAATGATTTTTATATTGAAGAGAAACAAGTATATGGCGCAAAGCGCAATAGGTGACCGCGGAGCGCATCCTATTTATGAATTTTTGAATTTTGAATTTTGAACACAATATGAATGCATGGAATTTTGTCACTCAAGAGAATAAGTCTGTGGTTTCTCAACCATTTTCGAAAGTAAGCACAGATTTGGAATCGCTATATATGACTTGTGAACAAAAAAACTCAAGTCCTCTGTTCAATTCTTAGCCGTTCAGCAGTTACTGATTAATAATGACATTGCCATGCGTGAAAGTTTGTCACTCAAGAGGGCAAGTCTGTGGTTTCTTACCAATTTCGAAAGCAAGCACATATTTGGAATCGCTATATATGAGTTGTGAACAAAAAACTTAAGTCCTCTGTTCAATTCTTAGCCGTTCAGCTGTTACTGATTATTGATGACATTGCCGTGCGTGAAAGTTTGTCACTCAAGAGGGCAAGTCTGTGGTTTCTCAACCATTTTCAAAAGTAAGCCCAGATTTGGAATCGTTATATACGACTTGTGAACAAAAAAACTCAAGTGTTCTGTTCAATTATCAGCCGTTCAGCTGCTACTAATTATTGATGCTATTGTCATGCATGAAAGTTTGTCACTCAAGAGGGCAAGTCTGTGGTTTCTCAACCATTTTCAAAAGTAAGCACAGATTTGGAATCGTTATATACGACTTGTGAACAAAAAAACTCAAGTGTTCTGTTCATTTATCAGCCGTTCAGCTGCTACTAATTATTGATGCTATTGTCATGCATGAAAGTTTGTCACTCAAGAGGGCAAGTCTGTGGTTTCTCAACCATTTTCAAAAGTAAGCATATATTTGGAATCGTTATATACGACTTATGAACAAAAAAACTCAAGTCTTCTGTTCAATTATCAGCCGTTCAGCTGCTACTAATTATTGATGCTATTGTCATGCGTGAAAGTTTGTCACTCAAGAGGGAAAGTCTGTGGTTTCTCAACCATTTTCAAAAGTAAGCACAGATTTGGAATCGTTATATACGACTTGTGAACAAAAAAACTCAAGTGTTCTGTTCAATTATCAGCCGTTCAGCTGCTACTGATTATTGATGCTATTGTTGTGCATGAAAGTTTGTCACTCAAGATGAAAAGTCTGTGGTTTCTCAACCATTTTCAAATGTAAGCACAGATTTAGAATCGGTATATACGACTTGTGAACAAAAAACTCAAGTCTTCTGTGCAATTCTCAAGATTAAAGGTGCTACAGCGCAAAAACGCTATATTGCAGTTTTTAAGCACTTCTACCCAAAAAAGTAATGTTTCAAATACTTGGGGACCACTTCCTACCGGCGATATCTTCCTAAAACATTATTACCTTTCAGGAAAAAAAAAGTTTGTCCAGATCCGTTGAGAATTCGCCCGTTCCCAGCATTTCCAGGAACATATACATACATACATACATATATATGAGGACAAAAGTTGAGTAACCTCTATAGACCGCAGCGGCCCTTCGGGCCGCTCCGCGGTCAAAAATGCATGCCTAACCATTTCATTCCAGATGGAGTGGGCGGCTTTGTTGTCATAGCGCGTGAGGAATGTCAGTAGGTGGGCAAGGTAATTGTAGGAGATGGCCGTCATGCGTTTGTAGTGCTCCTTTGCATTGCTGAAATGCTGATTGTCGAATTGATGCGTAAACATCGGGAAGGCAACAGGTTGAAGGTTATTGTATGCCGCAATAGACCCATTCAAACACATTTATTTTCCCCGCCTTCTTCCCTTCAGAAGGGAGCAGTACAGCAATCAGTTTGCTAATGGTCCAGCCACATGCTTCATGAAGCTTCTCCTTGCTTGCTGGTCCCTTGAAGCAGCTGCTGAACTCCAGGAAGGGCTTGGAGACCTGCCATGTGAGGCTCCCGACAAACAGCAACTTGCTGTAGACCTCCGTGTATGCCTCATCATTGATGCTGCTCAGCTTTTGCTCCCCCAACTGCACATGAGCCTTACAACCTTTGCCTAAGAAAGCACCAGCCAACCACTAGCTGCAGATTGGCCAGCTCTGCAAGCTTCATGAGCCAGTACCCAGCCAGCTTCACCACACTTTTCTCTTCCATTGTATATTACCCTCACTCAAGCTTGGCTCCAAAAATCTGTTTCTTTTTCCATGCATACACTCAAGCAACTTTTTTGACTTGCATACACTCAACGTGTTGGTGCTAATTTGAATGCTTCTTTGCCTTCCAGGTATTCAATGCTTTATTGACGGTGGGTTAGCGTTGATGCAGTTCATCAAAAAATGTTCATGTAATATTGTTAAGTCTTCTCTTCCACTTAAAAGAAGCCACGGGGTGGACTCGCTGCCCACCAGACCGCTGCAGAGGAAGGAAGGAGGCAGGTCCAGGGCCAGGAACGGAGGAAGCCGCCGACGAGATGCCCTCCGGCAAGGCATCCAGTGCCGTTGACTCCAAAGGGCCCAGCTTGGGGAGAAAGGGAGATGGCACCGCAGCCGCCGGCAGTTGCCCCAGGCACACACCCGGGCTGCTCGCCAAGATGCTCTCATTGCCAGAGATAGGCACCAGCCCCAGCAACTTCTCCAAGGCCGCCATGTTCAATGTCTGGTGCTGCACCACCTTGGTATCCACTGGCCCTGTAACCATTAAGACCCCAGTGCTAAAATAGGGGAGGACCAGTAGGGAACCAGCGGCAGTGCAATCAAGGATGGAGGCCAGGGAGGCTTGGGTGATGTTGTAGTCCACCAGTGGGATGTTGCGCACTGCAGCCACCATTGGAAGAGACGAGGAGGACGAAGAAGCAGGAAGAGATCCTACGGCCTCCACTGTAGACCCCACAGCAGCTGCTGCACCCATTGCCCCTGGAACCGCTGCCAGCACTGCTCTGCCTGACAAAGATGCCACTCCAGCAGCCGAATGGCCAGGCTGATCTCTGGCGTCTGCAGCTGCCGCTCCTACGCCATTGTCACTGAACAACAGCTGGATGCCGCAATAAAATCCTAAAATCATCCTGATGATTTCATGTCATCATCCTGTCATCATCCTAAAAGACAGAAGATTGGAGAAAAGAAGAGGGGCAAATGACACAAAACTGGGCGGAAGTTCATGAAGTCTCGGATGATGTCCCGAATCACAGTCGGGTCTGGCTGCTCACCTATGACGTTTATCATGCTGCCAACAAGCAAATAATAGGTATGATAATTAGTCCAGCTGTCAGAAACACATTAAAATAAGACACACAAATGGGAGATACACAAACAGAGGAGGGGATTAATGAACCAAGAGGACCCAAAACTACCCTCCATCTTTGGCGCATGCAATTCCTAAGCCTTCCTGAGATCCACCCACTCCGGCCACCTGACCTGAAAGAAAGAGAGGCTTACCTGGGAAGCACAATCCTAATCTGCCAATTTCCTCCCAAACACTGTCTGCTTCATACAGTGTTAATGTGAGTAGTGTCCCCCACATGCTAATCAGCCTGCCAACCACCTAGTAGCCAATGTTTGCATATTTTGGCTATTGGGCATCTTCAAGCTATTTTCCAAATTTGCTTCGTGAAACTGGTAAAAATAAATTTAACCCCTTTATGCATTATAGACAAACGGGGGTGAGAAAGAGGGTTATTTTTGTTCATTCATTAAACGTACTGCAATTCAAAAATTTTCCATGTAAAATGTTTGCAATATTTTTGATGTAGTAAGTCTGTGATCAGTTTTCCTATGCGCTAGCTGGTTGCTTTATGCTAATTTCTGGCTCTAAAGCCTTGCCTAGCAATTAAAACATGTGTTTTATAATATTCGATTGCTCTTTGCAAATCATGAAAGTAATATTCACAACTGTAGAATTGATTTTAATGATGGGGTAAATGCCCAGTTGTCTTGGATATTTTGGATCAAGGGTTATCTTGGAGAGATGCAACGCAAGGATAAAATTGTGCAGGTATTCACTTCTCCAAGGCCTCGATCACCATTGAAATAGGTTGAAGTTTAATGGAGTAAACAGTAAGTGGAGAGGAGGGTACTCGGGATTGACAGGTGTCAGGCAGGATGACACAGGCTCATGTGAGGTTGTTCTGGCTGATGAAATAAGTTAGGCAGTAGTCTAGGAGCTGGTCGCAGATGGGTCATCGTCTGCGTGAGATCTGTCCCAGCTCATTAACAATTTAACAATGTCTTCAACAAGGTATTATTGACTATCGCCAATTGATGCGCGGCCTTGTTCACATTGTGAATGAAGCATTGAAATGAATAATAAGCATGTCAGCTCAAGAAATTCTACAAAGACAAACAAAAGTAAAATGCAACAAATTGATCTCGGTCTATTTTGGGATTCTGAGGCAACATTACAAAATGATAAACACCAATCTAAATAATAATCAATAATTAATACAAGTAAATTACATTTTTCAAAAAATTTTCAAATTTCAAGGTCTCCATTTTTGAGGTTTTTTGACTATAAATCAATTACCAATCAAAATGGCATTGATCCCAAAAAAGGCCCCAAACCACCACACAGACGGACCTTCATGCTAAAAAATCAACCATTTTCGTTGAAAAACTGCAGAGTAGTGGCCGCGAAAACAAACCCTCCGCAGCAGGCGGCCTGCGGCCGCGCAACAATTACAATGAATATCACGTAACCGGTGTTAGGGATGCACATGACGTTTGGAAATATAGAACCAAAATAGGATCATAATTAATTAGAACCAAAAATAATTTATTTGAAAATGACTCTATATGTTTTTTTCCTACAAAGTCACTTTGCAACTCCATGGCGAAAATGAGCGCTCATTCGCACTGCAATGCCAAAAAAACTCCATCAAATCTTCCAAGCCTCCAACCTATATCGAAACCTCCTCCAAGCCAATCTACATTTAACTCAAGTATTGAAAATGGAGGAGATTGGCGGAGGCTTGAAGAGTGAGTGAAACACCAATTGTTTGAGTAGGCTTGAGAACTGGACGTGCGAGGTGAAGGCGGATGATGCATTGGTGGTGGAGGGTAGCGGGGAGAAGACTGGGGGTGTAGGCAATGGAGGGCTGGACCAGACGCCGCACTTGAGAGATCCCTTAGGAGACCTCACCAAACATTGCTAGTATGGCTGGCAATTCACATTTCCGATCGGAAAGAGAGTTGAATGCACTGACTTTGGGGGGCGTGTGAAACCCCACGCACATTGGTAGGAGAGGGCATGAAGTCCAGAGGGTGGGGGAGGGGATGAACGCACCTGTGTGAACGCCCAGCCTGCTAAACACATGGATTCGCGGAGTTGCAAGGGATCGATTTTTTGATCTGCGGCGATTTACTGATATCCAATGGCTGCTCTAGTTGTAGAAATTCATGAGATTTTCGATTGTTTGCTCAGTTTCTCAAAGTTGTCAACAAACTTTTTAGAAATTAAGGTCCAAAAAGTCGCGGTGCAAACAACCCTAACCAAGTGAGGGGTCGATCATGCCGCGGAGTTGCAAGGGAGCGATTTTTTGATATGTTTCGATTTAGGAATATCCACTGGCTGTTCTAGGTGTAGAAATCAATGTCATTTCCGATGGTGTACTCAGTTTTTAATGCTGTCAACAAAATTTGCGAGGCTTTGATAGGTCCCACCAGACCTCGACATGGCTGTGAGATGTCCAACCAGACCTCCTATAGGCTTTGAGAGGTCCCACCAGTCCTCGCCAAGGCCGTGGGAGATCCCACCAGACCTCGCCAAGGCATTGGGATGCCCAACCAGCCATAGCAGTGGACGCTTAGCATGCTAAACACATGGACAAGCCTTGCTAAGGGACTCCCAGCCCGCTAAACACATGGCCAAGCCATGCCAGTGGACACACAGCCCGCTAAATCCATGGTCAATACTTGGTAAGGGACGCCCAGCCCGCTAAACCCATGGTCTATACTCGGCAAGGGACGCCCAGCCCGCTAAACCCATGGCCAATACTTGGTAAGGGACGCCCAGCCTGCTAAACCAATGGCCAATACATGGCAAAGGACGCCCAGCCCGCTAAACCCATGGCCATTACTCGGCAAGGGACGCCCAGCCCGCTAAACAAGCCTTGTCAAGGGACACCCAGCCCACTAACAGTGAGAGGTCCCACAAGAAAGGATGAAATTATTTTTTTTTGACAATTCTGCCATCTCGTCTATATTTTCTAAAATCCTTTTCAATTCTGTATCGAACCATGTTTTCAGATATCAATAAATCGCAGTAGAACAAAAAATAGCTCCCTTGCAACTACGCGGCGTGATCGTGCGCATGATTGTGCCGTGCGGCACGATTGCGCCCGTGGCATGTCCAACCCCCCATATGAGTCGATCATGCCGCAGAATTTCAAGGGAGCGATTTTTTGATATTCTGCGTTTTAGGGATGTCTAACGGCTGTTCTAGGTGTAGAAATTCATGAGATTTTTGGTAGTATGCTCAGTTTATCAAAGTTTTCAACAAAATTTGTAGAAAATGAGGTTCAAAAGGTCACGGCTGTTGGGGGACCAAGTTGCAAGACATCGATTTTTCAATTCTCACCAGACCTCGACACGACCTTGGGAGTCCTCATCAGGCATCGACAAGGCCTTGAGAGTCTCCGCCATGCCTCGCCATGGCCGTGGGAGGTCTCACCAGACGTCGACATGGCCGTGGTAGGTCTCACCAGACCTCGACAAGACCTTGGGTGATCCCACCAGATGCCACCAAGGCATTGGGATGCCCAACAAGCCATAGCAGTGGACGCCCAGCATGCTAAACACATGGACAAGCCTCACTAAGGGACTCCCAGCCCTCTAAACACATGGCCAAGCCATGCCAGTGGACGCACAGCCTGCTAAATCCATGGTCAATGCTTGGTAAGGGACGCCCAGCTCGTGTGCATGATCGTGCCACGCGGTGCGATTGCACCCGCGGCATGTCCGACCCCCCCCCCCATATCGGTCGATCGCACCGCAGAGTTTCAAGGGAGCGATTTTTTGATATGCTGACTTTTAGGGATGTCTAACGGCTGTTCTAGGTGTAAAAATTTATGGCATTTCTGATGGTGTACTCAGTTATTCATTGTTGTCAACAAAATTTTTAGAAAATGAGGTCCAAAAAGTCGCGGTGCAATCAACCCTAACCAAGTGAAGGTTTGATCGCACTGCGTAGTTGCAAGCAAGCGAATTTTTGATATGCTGCGATGTAAGGACATCAAACGGCTGCTCTAGGTGTAGAAATTCATGAGATTTTTGACCGCAGGGTGGCCCGAAGGGCCGCTCCGCGGTCTATAGAGGTTACTCAACTTTTGTCCTCATATATATGTATGTATGTATATATTTCTGGAAATGCTGGTCCTCACCGAATTCTCAACGGATTGGGACAAACTTTTTTTTTCCTGAAAGGTAATGCTATTTTAGGAAGATCTGGAGGGGTGGAACCGGAATCTGAGCATTTGAAACATTACTTTTTTGGGTAGAAAGGCTTGAAAATTGCAATATACCGTTTTTGCGCTGTAGCTCCTGTAATCTTGAGAATTGCACGGAAGACTTGAGTTTTTTTGTTCACAAGTCGTATATAGCGATTCCAAATCTGTGCTTACTTTTGAAAATGGTTGAGAAACCACAGACTTACTTTCTTGAGTGACAAACTTTCATGCATGGCCATGTCATCAATAATCAGTAACAGCTGAACGGCTAAGAATTGAACAGAGGACTTTGGTTTTTTGATTCACAATTCATACATAACGATTCCAAATCTGTGCTTACTTTCGAAAATAATTGAGAAACCACAGACTTGCCCTTTGGAGTGACAAAATTCCATGCATTCATATTGTAAGCTGGAAGGTGGTGTGCTCCGCGGTCACCTATTGCGCTTTGCGCCATATACTTGTTGATAGTATGCTCAGTTTATCAAAGTTTTCAACAAAATTTGTAGAAAATGAGGTTCGAAAGGTCGCGGTGCGTCCGCTCCAAAAAGTTTTGATTTATGCAGTATGCACAAAAAAACTGGCTAGGACATGGCACAATTGCCAGTAAGCATGGCTTGGCAGGGGAGAGGGGTATGCATTTGACTGGCTATATTCTGGCCTAGCACAATATGGGGGGTGTAAAGAGGGCTTGGGGTGGGGTACACTTGTGTGAAGGGCTCTCATTGGTCTACTCCTTTCCTCCACTCTACCAGCTCCCAGCGCTTGCTTACAATCCTTCCCACCTCTTCCCAGCACCCCCCCCCCCATCTGACCCCACTCTACCCCACTCTACCCCATTCCCAATTCAGCCTCATTCGCTACACCACTCTCTTTCTCCACCCACCCTAACTCCAAGCAAGGCAATGGACGCCGCCCAGCCTCTGGACATCCACAGCTTGGCGTACTGCTTCCTGGTCAAGCTGCTAAATAAGTCCAAGGCCTACCGACTCCGGGTTAGCTCTTCTCTCAATCTGCACACCATTTTCTACTTCCATTGACCTCCTGAGCATATGCATGAGCATAGGTTGCACTTTTTTGAGTGGACTGGCGAGGATGTGGTGGGGCAGCTCGATGGAAGCCCGCTGATCAGTAGGCGGCTCTTCCTCCTGAAGAAGCAAAAGAATAGGGAGGATGGGTGGCAGAAGACTATGAGCTGCTGGAGCCAGACCTCCTATGTCAACCCCATCCTGACAACTACTACTCCAACCCAGCCCTCTGGAGCATCTGCTACACCATAGCAGTTTGCCTTCTTCACTTTCATACCCTCACTCATTACTCTGTTCCCATTCCCTTCACAGTTGACACATTCAAGCTCGATCTTTCATGCTCCAAACTGAGGCCATGTTCAGGATCTGCTCTGCTGGCTCAAGGAGGGGTATGACAAGGCCTGCGTCATCTTCGGTGTGGGAAGGGGGACATGGGCGGTGGATGCAGTGGCCATCACGTGGGACGTCTTCTTCCTCCGCTACTTCCTGGCCAACATGATCGGCTGCCTGTGGAAGGATTGTAAGCAAGCGCTGGGAGCTGGTCGAGTGAAGGAAAGGAGTAGACCAATGAAGCCCTTCACACAAGTGTACCCCACCCCAAGCCCTCTTTACACCCCCCCATATTGTGCTAGGCCAGAATATAGCCAGTCAAATGCATACCCTCTCCCCTGCCAAGCCATGCTTACTGGCAATTGTGCATGTCCTAGCCAGTTTTTTTGTGCATACTGCATAAATCAAAACTTTTTGGAGCGGACGCACCACCGCGACCTTTCGAACCTCATTTTCTACAAATTTTGTTAAAAACTTTGAAAAACTGAGCATACCATCAACAAGTATATGGCGCAAAGCGCAATAGGTGACCCGCGGAGCACACCACCTTCCAGCTTACCACAATATGAATGCATGGAATTTTGTCGCTCCAAAGGGCAAGTCTGTGGTTTCTCAATTATTTTCGAAAGTAAGCGTTGTAATGGAATCGTTATGTATGAATAGTGAATCAAAAAACCAAAGTCCTCTGTTCAATTCTTAGCCGTTCAGATGTTACTGATTATTGATGACATTGCCATGCATGAAAGTTTGTCACTCAAGAAAGTAATATTGTGGTTTCTCAACCATTTTCAAAAGTAAGCACAGATTTGGAATCGCTATATACGACTTGTGAACAAAAAAACTCAAGTCTTCTGTGCAATTCTCAAGATTACAAGAGCTACAGCGCAAAAACGGTATATTGCAATTTTCAAGCCTTTATACCGAAAAAAAGTAATGTTTCAAATGCTCAGATTCCGGTTCCACCCCTCCAGATCTTCCTAAAATAGCATTACCTTTCAGGAAAAAAAAAGTTTGTCCCAATCCGTTAAGAACTCGGTGAGGACCAGCATTTCCAGAAATATATACATACATACATATATATGAGGACAAAAATTGAGTAACCTCTATAGACCGCGGAGCGGCCCTTCGGGGCCGCCTACCACAGTCAAAAAAAAAATGAATTTCTACACCTAGAACAGCCGTTTGATGTCCTTAAATCGCAGCATATCAAAAATTCGCTTGCTTGCAACTATGTGGTGCGATCAACCCCTCAATTGGTTAGGGATGACTGCACCGCGACTTTTTGGACCTCATTTTCTAAAAATTTTGTTGACAACAATGAATAACTGAGTACACCATCAGAAATGCCATAAATTTTTACACCTAGAACAGCCGTTAGACATCCCTAAAAGTCAGCATATCAAAAAATCGCTCCCTTGAAACTCTGCGGTGCGATCGACCGATATGGGGGGGGTCGGACATGCCGCGGGTGCAATCGCACCGCGTGGCACGATCATGCACACGAGCTGGGCGTCCCTTACCAAGCATTGACCATGGATTTAGCAGGCTGTGCGTCCACTGGCATGGCTTGGCCATGTGTTTAGAGGGCTGGGAGTCCCTTAGTGAGGCTTGTCCATGTGTTTAGCATGCTGGGCGTCCACTGCTATGGCTTGTTGGGCATCCCAATGCCTTGGTGGCATCTGGTGGGATCTCCCAAGGTCTTGTCGAGGTCTGGTGAGACCTACCACGGCCATGTCGACGTCTGGTGAGACCTCCCACGGCCATGGCGAGGCATGGCGGAGACTCTCAAGGCCTTGTCGATGCCTGATGGGGACTCCCAAGGTCGTGTCGAGGTCTGGTGAGAATTGAAAAATCGATGTCTTGCAACTTGGTCCCCCAACAGCCGTGACCTTTTGAACCTCATTTTCTACAAATTTTGTTAAAAACATTGAAAAACTGAGAACACTATCAAAAATCTCATGAATTACTACACCTAAAACAGCCGTTATACATCCCTAAAACGTAGCATATCAAAAAACCGCTCCTTTGCAACTCCGCGGCGCGATCGACCCATATGGGGGGGTCGGACATGCCGTGGGAGCAGACGCGCCGCGTGGCGCAACCGTGCGCACGATCACGCCGCATAGTTGCAAAAGAGCTATTTTGTGATCTACTGCGATATACGGATATCTGAAATCAAGGTTCGATAGAGAATTGAAAAGGATTTAAGAAAATATAGACAAGATGGCAGAATCTGTCGAAAAAAGAATTTCATCCTTTTTTGTGGGACCTCTCACTGTTAGCGGGCTGGTGTCCCCTTTACAAGGCTTGTTTAGGCGGCTGTGTTCCTTGCCGAGTAATGGCCATGGGTTTAGCAGAGAGGGCGTCCTTTGCCATGTATTGGCCATTGGTTTAGCAGGCTGGGCGTCCCTTACCAAGTATTGGCCATGGGTTTAGCGGGCTGGGCGTCCCTTGCTGAGTATAGACCATGGGTTTAGCGGGCTGGGCATCCCTTACCAAGTATTGACCATGGATTTAGCGGGCTGTGTGTCCACTGCATGGCTTGGCCATGTGTTAGCGGGCTGGTAGTCCCTTAGCAAGGCTTGTCCATGTGTTTAGCATGCTAAGCGTCCACTGCTATGGCTGGTTGGGCATCCCAACGCCTTGGCGAGGTCTGGTGGGATTCCCCACGGCCTTGGCGAGGACTGGTGGGACCTTGAAAGCCTATAGGAGGTCTGGTTGGACATCTCACAGCCATGTCGAGGTCTGGTGTACCTATCAAAGCCTCGCAAATTTTGTTGACAGCATTAAAACAACTGAGTACACCATCGGAAATGACATTGATTTCTACACCTAGAACAGCCAGTGGATATCCCTAAATCGAAGCATATCAAAAAATCGATCCCTTGTAACTCCGCGACGCGATCGACCCCTCACCTGGTTAGAGTTGTTTACACCGCGACTTTTTGGACCTCAGTTTCTGAAAATTTTGTTGACAACTTTGAGAAACTGAGCATACCATTGAAAATCTCATGAATTTCTACAACTAGAGCAGCCATTGGATATCAGTAAATCGCCGCAGATCGAAAAATCAATCCCTTGCAACTCCGCGGATCCATGTGTTTAGCAGGCTGGGCATTCACACAGGTGCGTTCATCCCCTCCCCCACCCTCTGGACTTCCTGCCCTCTCCTACCAATGTGCGTGGGGTTTCACACTCCCCCCAAAGTCAGTGCTCTCCACTCTCTTACCGATCGGAAATGCGTAATGCCAGCCATACTAGCAAGGTTTGGCGAGGTCTCCTAAGGGATCTCCCAAGTGCGGCGTCTGGTCCAGCCCTCCATCGCCTACACCCCCTGTCTTCTCCCCGCTACCCTCCACCACCATTGCGCCGTCCGCCTTCACCTCGCACGTCCAGTTCTCAACCCTACTCAAACAATTGGTGTTTCACTCACTCTTCAAGCCTCCGCCAATCTCCTCCATTTTCAATACTTGAGTTAAATGTAGATTGGCTTGGAGGAGGTTTCGATATAGGTTAGAAGGCTTGGAAGATTTGATGGAGTTTTTTTCGCATTTACGAGTCAATGAGCGCTCATTTTCGCCATGGAGTTGCAAAATGACTTCTTTGGAAAACAAATATAGTCATTTTCAAATAAATTATTTTTGGTTCTAAGTAATTATGGTTCTAATTTGGTTCTTTTTTTCCAAACGTCATGTGCATCCCTAACACCGGTTACGTGATATTCATTGTAATTTTTGCGCAGCCGCAGGCCGCCTGCCGCGGAGTGTGTGTGTTCGCAGTCACTACTCTGCGGTTTTTCAATGAAATGGCTGATTTTTAGCATGAAGGTCTGTCTGGGTGGTGGCTCGGGGCCTTTTTTGGGATCAACGCCATTTTGATTGGTTCTTGATTTATAGTCAAAAAACCTCAAAAATGGAGATGAAATAGAAATCTTGAAATTCAAAATTTTTTGAAAAATTAAATTTACTTGTATTAATTATTGATTATTATTTAGATTGTTGTTTATCATTTTGTAATGTTGTAATGCATCAGAAACCCAAAATGTACCAAGATCAATTTGTTGCATTTTACTTTTGCTTGTCATTGTAGCATTTCTTGAGCTGACATGCTTATTATTCATTTCAATTCTTCACAATGTGAACAAGGTTGCACATCTATTGGTGATAGTTGATAATAACTTGTTGTTGAAGACAGATCTCACGCAAACAGAGACCCATCAGCGACCAGCTCCTAGACTACTGCCTAACTCCTTTCATCAGCCAGAACAACTTTGCACAAGCCCGTGTCATCCTGCCTGACACCTGTCAATCCCGAGAACCCTCCTCTCTACTTATTGTTTACTCATTTATATTTCAACCTATTTCAAGGGTAATCGAGGTCTTGGTGATGTGATTACCTGCACAATTCCGTCCTTGCATTCCATCTCTCCAAGATATCCCTTGATCCAAGATATCCAAGACAACTGGGCATTTACCCCATCATTAAAATTCGTTCTGCAGTTGTGAATATTACTTTAATGATTTGCAAAGAGCAATGTAATCTTATAAAACACAGGATTTGATTGCTAGGCAAAGCTTTAGAGCCAGAAATTAGCATAAAGCAACCAGCCAGCGCATAGGAAATCTGATCACAGACTTACTTCATCAAAAATATTACAAAAATTTAACATGAAAATTTATTGAATTGCGGTACGTTTTGTGAATGAATAACCCTTTTTTCTCACCCCCCTTTGCCTATAATGCATAAAAGGGGTTTACTTTATTTTAACCAGTTTCACGAAGCAAATTTGGAAAATAGCTTGAAGATACCTAATAGCCAAAATATGCAAACATTGGCTACTAGGTGGTTGGCAGGCTGATTAGCATGTGGGAGACACTACGCACATTAACACTGTATGAAGCAGACAGTGTTTGGGAGCAAATTGGCGGATTAGGATTGTGCTTCCCAGGTAAGCCTCTCTTTCTTTCAGGTCAGGTGGCCGGAGTGGGTGGATCTCAGGAAGGCTTAGGAATTGCATGCGCCAAAGATGGAGGGTAGTTTTGGTCCTCTTGGTTCATTAATCCCCTCCTCTGTTTGTGTATCTCCCATTTGTGTGTCTTATTTTAACGCGTTTCTGACAGCTGGACTAATTATCATACCTATTATTTGCTTGTTGGCAGCATGATAAACGTCATAGGTGAGCAGCCAGACCCGACTGTGATTGGGAACATCATCCGAGACTTCATGAACTTCCGCCCAGTTTTGTGTCATTTGCCCCCTCTTCTTTTCTCCAATCTTCTGTCTTTTAGGATGATGACAGGATGATGACATAAATCATCAGGAATGATTTTAATTTTATTGCGGCATCCAGCTGTTGTTCAGTGACAATGGCGTAGGAGCGGCAGCTGCAGACGCCAGAGATCAGCCTGGCCATTCGGCTGCTGGAGTGGCATCTTTGTCAGGCAGAGCAGTGCTGGCAGCGGTTCCAGGGGCAATGGGTGCAGCAGCTGCTGTGGGGTCTACAGTGGAGGCCGTAGGATTTCTTCCCTGCTTCTTCGTCTCCTGTCTCTTCCAATGGTGGCTGCAGTGCGCAACATCCCACTGGTGGACTACAACATCACCCAAGCCTCCCTGGCCTCCATCCTTGATTGCACTGCCGCTGGTTCCCTACTGGTCCTCCCTGTAGCACTGAGGTCTTAATGGTTACAGGGCCAGTGGATACCAAGGTGGTGCAGCACCAGACATTGAACATGGCGGCCTTGGAGAAGTTGCTGGGGCTGGTGCCTATCTCTGGCAATGAGAGCATCTTGGCGAGCAGCCCGGGTGTGTGCCTGGGGCAACTGCCGGCGGCTGCGGTGCCATCTCCCTTCTCCCCAAGCTGGGCCCTTTGGAGTCAACGGCACTGGATGCCTTGCCGGAGGGCATCTCGTCGGCGGCTTCCCTGTTCTCTGGCCCTGGACCTGCCTCCTTCCTTCCTCTGCAGCGGTCTGGTGGGGGAATAGCGAGTCCACCCCGTGGCTTCTTTTAAGTGGAAGAGAAGACTTAACAATATTACATGAACATTTGATGAACTGCGTGAGCGCTAACCCACCGTCAATAAAG
>JASANA010002009.1:0-13081 GCA_030248095.1 Ptycholaimellus sp. GST1_10
ATACTGTAACGATATGAAATAGGTACCAGAAAATGTTTTCGATACGCCAGATAGGACGACGAAAAAATGAAAATCCATGGATGGGAGTTGTGTTCACAAATTGAACGTTTAGATACTCTGCTAAGGTTCCTTTTTTTTTATTCCGATTCATTTTAACCAGCAATTGGTCTGAAAGTTCATCAATAAACCTCGAAGAACCAAGTTGCTGAAAGTATGTCAGAAATTTATAACCATATCTGGTCCACTCATTAAGAAATAAATATCATTCAAAGAGAAATATATACCTGATGTTCTGAATTTCTCTTAAGATTAAAAGTATGTGGACCACAATGGTCAAGTGATTGAAATGGGCCTAGATTATGGAAGATTCTTTTAATCGCTGCTTCATAGCTCTTTAAGGAGCAAGATGGATTGACTATTAAGCTAATGAACACTGCTGGAGTCTGGCTTCTCTGCAATCAGGAAAGTGCTCGGATGGCGCTGCCGATTTCCAGGAATCAAGCCGCGTCTGCCTCACAAAGAATTTACCAAGGATCAACCATAGTTGGCCAATAAGGAGTTACCAGAATTTGCTTTCGTCATCAAGGATCGCGCAACAAATTGCGTGGGAGACAAACGAGACTATTAAAGAGCGGTGTATTATCGGCTTTTACCAATAGGTGCAGCCAGGTTTTAAATATCGAGTGTTTGGCTCTAAACAAAAATTTAACTATTCAAAAGACGAACTCAATATTTCGAAAAATAAAAAATAAACATGATCTCATTTTATTGTGAAAATTTATTAAATATACATGATGATAATTTGTTTTTCATTGTAAGGCCCTAGCATTAGCATTTTCATTTAAAAATAGATTTATCAGTAACAACCAAATTTCGCCGTTTTGGCTGTTGAATATATTAAGACAACCTTTTTGAGAGATGTGAGAATTTTTGGACAAAATTTTTGACCCCCCATTTTTATGATTGGATCTGAAAAAGGGATCAATTTTATACTATGTCCTAAACCGAGAGCTTTTAAAAACCTCCCGTTGGCTCACAATTGAGATTTCTTTGAAGGGAGGTCAGGCAAATTGGGCAAAATCCAGAATTTCTTACTTTGATCACTAAAATCGCTGTAACTAGATCAGTACTCTATGAATTTCAACAATTCCACCTGTGCTGAACCCATTAGAGTCTACGTCGAATTTCTATGCCGTAGGATTGCAGAAAAATGAGTTATTTTTCACTGCTTTTTCGGTTCAAACTTGGAAATCACGAAATCAGAAATTTTAGATTTTTCCTAAAACTCAACTTTTTGATGTTTCAATGAAATTGAACAAACTTTTAACATGCATTTTTGAATTTCTCGTGAAATTTTGACCCTAGAAATGTCTTTCTGCCGCTTCTAAATAGCTGCTCATATTGGACTTTGGTCTCATTTCTGTGAGAAGGTCTAACCAAGCCCAATGTTATAACATAGGAGGTTTCAGCTTTGATAAAATTTTTGCACTAAAAAACTTCCTGTTCTTCAGGATAACGATATTGATCGTTTTCCTTTTATGGTCTACTTACCATAGGCCTAAGGCAGGTATCTACCTAAAAAAATTACTGGGTCACTGTTTACATTTATTAAAATGGGTCCAAAGTTTGCGTGCAGGTCAAGAATGTGCCCTATGCTACAACATAGGCCAAAAGTGACCAAAAATTTTTGGTCTTGAAATTTGATTTCAATGCCCTAAATCGATGCTTCAACCTCATATACACCAGAAAATATTATTTTTATGTCCAATTTTGACATATTTTCAGATTTGACGTATTCAGTATTTTTGATCAGTTTTGTCTCAATTGGGACAAAATCATGAAAATGTGAAATTTGAAAATATGTCAAAATTGGACATAAAAATGATATTTTCTGGTGTATTTGAGGCTGGAGCATCGATTTAGGGCATTGAAATCAAAATTCAAGATCAAAAATTTTTTGGTCACTTTTGGCCTATGGGGGCACATTCTAGCTTAGGGCACATTCTTGACCTGCACGCAAACTTTGAACCCATTTTAATAAATGTAAACAGTGACCCAGTAATTTTTTTAGGTAGATACCTGCCTTAGGGTTATGGTAAGTAGACCATAAAAGGAAAACGATCAATATCGTTATCCTGAAGAACAGGAAGTTTTTTAGTGCAAAAATTTTATCAAAGCTGAAACCTCCTATCTTATAACATTGGGCTTGGTTAGACCTTCTCACAGAAATGAGACCAAAGTCCAATATGAGCAGCAATTTAGAAGCGGCAGAAAGACATTTCTAGGGTCAAAATTTCACGAGAAATTCAAAAATGCATGTTAAAAGTTTGTTCAATTTCATTGAAACATCAAAAAGTTGAGTTTTAGGAAAAATCTAAAATTTCTGATTTCGTGATTTCCAAGTTTGAACCGAAAAAGCAGTGAAAAATAACTCATTTTTCTGCAATCCTACGGCATAGAAATTTGACGTAGACTCTAATGGGTTCAGCACAGGTGGAATTGTTGAAATTCATAGAGTACTGATCTAGTTACAGCGATTTTAGTGATCAAAGTAAGAAATTCTGGATTTTGCCCAATTTGCCTGACCTCCCTTCAAAGAAATCTCAATTGTGAGCCAACGGGAGGTTTTTAAAAGCTCTCGCTTTAGGACCGTAGTGTGGCTACCCTCGCAAGGGCACCGCACTCGTCCCACTCGCCAACTACCCGGAGGCCGTGATGCTGGAGTGTGGTTTGAGGAAGGAGACGTTGAAGTTTATGCGAATCGGGGAAGCCGAAGCTAGATAACAGACTGACAGGATGATGGTGAAATGGAGGCCTTAAGAAGGGGACTGGGCGGGGCACACAGAGAGTAGACAAGATGGCGGCGTAGGAAGGAGGGGGGTTGCAGTGCGGCGGGCAGCGAGGGACGAGGAAGGGGAGAGGATGGAATGATAGCGTGGGAGCACGTGAAGGAATGGAGTTCGCTAAAGGTTTTGAATACCAAGGACATGTCGTCGCACTACGCCCTCTTTCACACACGTCAAGGAAGCTGCAAGCATCCGCAGAAAACACATTCTTTATCACATTTACCTCCAATTATTTCACCAAAAGACTAAAATTGAAGAAAACGGAATAAATTGTAAATATCTTAGCGAAGATTAAGCAAGAGTTGGGCAAAATAAAGTGGGCGGAAGCGTGTTTAGATAGGTGAGAAAAGTAGCAAAGGGTCAACAGAGGATGGGAAAAGGGGGGAGGCATAGCGCTGGAGACAAAGTGGAAGTCGTCCCTCTAGGCCGCCTACTTCTTCGCTGGATAGTTCTGCAATTTTCATTCTCGTTTCTTCAGGTCATAAAAGAAAACGTATATTTCCAAGATTATTACTCTTTTTTGCTTCGAACTTTCATTTCCTAATTAATTACCGACTATTCGCATTATATTAGCTTATAAGCTAGTCAAAAAGGAAAAACACGGAAGGAGTTAACAAATTTGTCATTGCGATGCTTTCGTCCCTGTCCGTAGCGCCTCTGCTGCTGGCGCGTGGTGGGCGGGGACTGGCGGGCCTCCGGCAGGTTGGCCAGGTCCGTCACGTCCGGCTGCGCAGACGCTGCTCCCTCGCCTTGCTCATGGCCTCCTGAGGCTGGGGCGGGGAAGTTGCAGAGGCCTCGGCAGGCAGCGGCTCGGGGCAGGAGCCGCAGGCGGCAGCGGAGGTGGAGGCTGCACAGGCGGCGGCGGTGGCGCAGGCGGCAGGGGCTCCAGTCAGAGCTGGGTTCGGCCACAGAGGGAGGGCTCAGGCCAGTTGCAGGAGGGCCGAAGAGCTGGCTGTCCCATGGGCTGTCCCTGGAATCCCGGCGGCAGGTAGCTGATGGGGAGGCGATCGTCTTATGTGGTCTTCGTTCAGTTACGTATTGCTCTTGGTTGGTCCTTTGCCTTTGGATGGCTGCTGGGAGCATTGCTGCTGCTGCTGGCGGTTGCTGTGGCCCTTGGAGGTGCCTTGGAAGCAGTTGGTGAGCTGAAGGGGACCTGGGCTGGTGCTGCTGAGCTGGATGTGCTTGAGGATGTTCAGCTCTCGGGTGAGGGCCTCGAGGAGGTTGCGGATGGGAGGGACTGGCTCCTGGCGCTGGCGGAGGCAGCCGTCCTGGATCTTCATGGAGACTGGGGCTGGGAGCTTGCTGAAGACAGCGTGGGCATGGGAGTCCAGGGCTGCATCTGGGATGCCCAGGGCGCTGAGGCGGGCGATGATGAGCTGGACCTGGTCGTAGAACTGCTCGAGGGTGGCGGCGTCTTGCTCAAAGACTGGCTGGAGCTTGGACAGCTGGATGTAGAGGCACTGCTTCATGATCCCGACGTTGTCGTAGGCAGAGTCCAGGATGTGGAGAGCTTGAGCAGGGCTCCCTGGGGCAACGACGGAGAGTCCGGCTACCTTGTTGTAGGCGGAGCCCTTGAGGGTGGCGAGGATGAACTCCATCTGGCGCTGCGGGGTCAGGGCGGGGTCAGCGAGGACACTGTGCTGGCACCAGTCCTTCCAGCGGCAGTACTTGAGCATGTTGGAGCTGTCAAACTCGTACACGGAGGTTGGGAGCTTGGGCCGGGCGTCCTTGAAGGCAGCGGAGGACTGGACTGGCTGACTGGGGGCCGTGGTAGTCCCTGAGGCCATGGCGGATGTTGGTGGGGCTGGGGAAGCACTTGGGAGCGGTGGTGGAGCGGAGGAGGAGGCCTGGGTGAGCTGGAGCTGCTGGATGGCCTGGAGGAGGGCGCTGAGGTCAGTGCCTTGGACCTGGGCTGGAGCCAGCTGAGGCGGCAGTGGGGCCTTGTAGGTGTAGATGGTGGTGATGCGGGCGCCCTTGCCGGTTTTGATGCCAGCGGCAAGGATCTGCTCCATCACGCTGGTGTGCTGGTTGCCGTCCTGCTCCTGGCAGGCTGGGCAGACGTAGTTGAAGGCATGGGGGACGTAGTCGTTGGGTGGGTCTCCCTTGGCAAGGCGCTGGATCTCCTGGGACTGGAGGGTGAAGAGGTGGTCCCAGAGGTCAGAGTTGGCGGAGCCGCTGGGCTGGAACAGGGAGTTGAGGCCGGGGAAGCAGAAGATGTCCTGGCAGGAGCTGCAGGTGAGGCCCTTGGGGCCTCCTTGGCAGCTGGAGCAGCAGGGATGGAGGCTGGGGAGGGCTTTGGAGAGGCCTAGGGGGCTGGGGTTGGAGGACATCCTTGGAGGGCTGGTGGAGCTGAAGGGCTGGTGCTTGAGGCTGGAGCTGAGGAGCTTGAGCTGGGAGGCCTGGGGCTTGGAGCTGAGGGGCCTTGGAGCTGAAGCCTGGTGCTGGTGCCTGGAGCTGGTGGTGCCCTGGAGCTGGTGCCCTGGCTGGTTCCCTGGAATCAGGTGGAGAGGCAGGCAGGCAGGCTGGACAGGTTGCCAAGAGAGAGGTGGACCAAGGTGGTGGGGGAGTGCCTCAGCAGGGTCCCCCTAGAGCTTGAGGTTCTTGGACTCCAGGCCACTTGACTTGGATGGCAGGAGTAGGCTGGTACAGGCTCCAAATTGAGGTGTGGGATGCCTCAATGCTCTGCCTTGTCCATTTGGCTTCTCTCTCTTTGATTGCCTTTTTTCTCTCCTGAATACGTTGGGTAATAACCAATTGCAATGCAAGGATAAAACACTAAAAAGTGCATCTTAAACTCAGCATAGCAACTAAAATGGGCCCTCGCGAATTCCTACTTTATCAAATAAAGCAAGAGTTAAACACTCCTAAAAGGGCACTAAAACAACACCTCTTAATTGCTAAAAGAAGCTTCAAACACTTCAAAGGGAACTCTTAAAAGAATCGCGTTTGGGGTAGCAATTCAAAGGGAGTAAGAGAGGAGTGTTGAAATGGGAGGCAAGAGAGGTGGTGGAAGGGAGTGTGTGTGCGAAGGGAATGTGTGGGAGAGAGAGAGGGGACGCTAGGCAAGAAGTACGCGGGAGACTTTTGCCGCCAGAGACATTCCCAAGAGGGTCACTGAGAGTACATACTCACGTCTCCTAAAGGGAGGACAACTATGGTAGAAACTTGGCTCACACTTCTGCGCGCTTGCGCGACACCTATTGTGCTTTGCGCCATATACTTGTTTATTACTTTTACCAAAGGCTTTGTCCTCTTTGTGCCAAAATTGCCACCTGCTTATGAATGAGCAGCGGAGTTTTAAATGGACTACAACCATTGAAATGGACCTCTTAAAATGTATGCTTAATTTAAATCAAAATAAATCACGATTGTGTTAAAACTTGTTTATTTCTTTTTCATGATCGAAAATTTATAAGCTTTTCATGCTGTAGCATTTTAGTCTTGTTCATATCTTCTTCATGTGAAAAGCATTTTTTAATTCGGCACATGAACAAGACTACGAGATTGCCTTTCAATTGATATAAATGGTACCATCAGCAAGCCGAAAGTAAGCTGTTTTCTCCCAAAAAAATAATTGCCCCGAGTGTAAAGTCAAAGAAATTTCCCTGGAATCTGCTTGTGGGGCATCTGCATTTTGTTTTTGCGTGCAGTTCAAGAACTCTTTTCATGCACGCTCAAACAAAATACAGGTGACACAGCAGATTCCACTCATAGTAGGGAAATTTCCTTGACTTTACACTCGGGGCAATTGTTTTTTTTGGAGAAAAGAGCTTACTTTCGGCTTGCCAATGGTACCATTTATTTCCTCAACTTTTAATATACAAAAATAAAACTCATTTTTGCTATTCATTAAATTTTTATTTTTATTTATGTTCTATGTTTTTATTCTTCTTCTTTATTTTTTTCAATTTAAATTTCCTTGGCCTTACACTAGGAAAATTCGATTTTTGCAGGAATGTTTCACCCCCCTATAGGGGGGGCCACATCCGGATGTGCCCCCCCTCTACATCCGGATGTGCCCCCCTCTACATCCGGATGTGCCCCCCCTCTACATCCGGATGTGCCCCCCTCCACATCCGGATGTGCCCCCCTCCACATCCAATTGGCATCTGAGGTTTCATCTAGCACAAAACCACCTTGATTGGAAAGGCAGTGTTATTCAAGTGATATCAGAATGAATATTTGTCTGGCACTAGGCAATGGCAAGAAGGAGAGGCAGTCACAACATTCATAGTCACTTGCGGCAGTTGGGGTAGAAATACTTCATACGAGGCTTCATAACTGAGGAAATTGTATGAGGCAAAAGATGAGAGCAGGTGGCCTTGGTGTGGTTCCAATTGCCACAGGAGTCGCAGAGGACGAAATCTTCAGCTTCAAGGGAGAGCTGGCCACAACAGACTGAAGTGAAGTAGGAGATGACAGGGACTGGAGGCTTCCCTGACGCATCGCCCACTGAGATCACCTGTCAACTCTGCTCTTCATTAACTTGTCTGCTCAAAGTATAAAGGGTAAAACTTGAAGAGAAGATGTTTGAAGAATATGGAGAATTTTCGTCTGGATTTGCCGCTGGGCAGGATAACGGTGGAGGTGAGGCTGGAAGCCGAGGAGGGAGTCGATGAGGAAGGCGAGGGCAAACCAGCCACAGGCTGTTCCACCCTGCTGCTTGGCTGGGCTGTAGCTGGCCACATTGACACCCTTCTCCTCTGAGCCCCATTCCTTGTAGAGGAGAGCAAGCTCCCGCTTTGTCTCCGCTGGGAGGCTGAAGAAAGGAGACTGGTCAAGGAAAAGAGTGGTGATTGAGAGAAGAGTAAACGAGATGGAGAGGCTGTCGTAGAGGCAGACAGGAGAGCCCGGGATGGCAGTGGTGGCGATCCAGTGGGGTGGTGAAGGGACGAAGTGGATGCTGGCTGCTGGAACCTGGCTGCTGAGGAGGAGCATGGCTTGGTGTAGAGGCTCGATGCTTGGACCAGCAAGAGCTCGCAGGGAAGTTGGCGCTGCCAGCCCACTCCACTCTGGCTTCTTTGCCTGGCACAGCTTCAGAACCTTCTCCACTTCCTCATCCGTCACCTAGCACAGCATCTTGAAGCTGCTTGGTAAAGTGAGGAAGAAGAGGAAAACCTCATAGAGGGCATGCGAGAGGGGAAGGGAGGAGGGCTGGCTGAGAGCAGCCCCTGGCACTGCAGGGTTTGTGGCTGGCTGGGCAGGAGTGGATGGCTGGGCAGGAGAGGTTGGCTGGGCAGGAGAGGTTGGCTGGGCAGGAGAGGTTGGCTGTCTGGATTCCATCACTTCTTCTTCCACCCCCGTGTTCACCACCAGCGGACTGCTCTGCCTGCCAGCATGTCTGGTGTCTGCGCAGCTGCAACAACAACCAAAAACTACATGCAAAAAAGAATTGGAGAATGGTGGAAAAACCCGGAGCATGGAGTTTCCTTGCAGCACTTGGTGGAAGACTTTTTGGGAAGGTTGGCGGTGGGCTTGATGCGTGCAGAACTCTTGGAGGACTTGGAGTAGGCAAATGGGATCTTCTCGCGGTCTTCCTTGAAGTGGCGGTAGAGCCAGGAGATGCCGTGCTCGAGCAAGTGACTCAGGGTTCCACCACTTTTTCCTAGAAAAAAGAAAGCTGTTCTTGAACATGAAGAAATCTTGAATTTAGAACCTTTTGGGTCAATGTTGCGAGCAGAAGAGGGGATGGCAAAGTGGAGCTTGGGTGGCCAGAAGGCAGGAGGAGCTTTCTTGGCGTAGGAGAGCTTCTTGCCGCCGTTGGCAGCACGCAGAGCAGCGTAGAAGAGCTGGGCCTTCTCATCCCTTTTCATTTTCCGCCACTGAGGGGGAGAAGAGGAGAGGGAAGGAAGAAAAAGCCCACAAAAACACACAACCCAAGCAGACAGCACCGCAGCCCCACAGCCAGCCCCAAGCGCCAACCCGCCCTAAAGGAACGAAAAGCACCGCACAGCCAAACCTGACTGCAGAGAGAGGCAGCAAAGACGAAAGAGCGAGCAAGCGAGAAAGAAGAAGAGAGAAACACTTAAAGCACCACAAACGAGAAATCCAAAAAAAAACAACCATAAGCCCCACACACAAAAAACACCAAACAAAAACAAAAACCCACAAACACAAAACCAAAAACCACCCCAAAACAGAGCCCAACCCCACAACCCCCCCCCACCACCCAAAAAAAACGTTGATAATGGTGGCAGGTGTGAAGAAGAAACGCGGCGAGCCAGGCACCTCACACCATGAAGAGCCCAAGTCAGCTAGCTACAAAAGAAGAGCCTGTCCTTCCAAAAGCTTCCAAGTACGTGGCTCTGCTTGCCAACTCCTCTCGCACCTACCGCTTCCCAGATGGCCTCACCATTGCTTTCCCTGACTGCGACTCTGAAGGTTGAAAGCATTCTTAGCTGCTTCATTCCACCAAGAAGGTGACAAGAAATTAGGAGGTCTGATGCGGAATTGCTTTGTGGTGCTGAGGCGATGGGGCGATGAGGGCTGGAGCTGTCAGTGCTCTGAGGGTGCCAGCAGGGCCGCCTGGCACAAGACGGGGGCAGGACCTTCATCGCAACCACAATGCATCCATGAGAAGGTTTCCTTCTGTCGATTTCACAAATATATTTTTGATACTGATAAGGTACAGGCAGCTACGATTTTGGGGCTGGAAGCAGCAGAGGCATATGCAGCAGTGGAGAGTGAGGCGGGCTTCGTGGCGCAGGTCTCCATGAATCCCTGGCTCTGTGGAGTGGCCAGCGATGAGGTGGAGCCTGGCCTCATCTCACGAACACCTGCCGGCAACCTCATCTGCCTCCTCTGTCGCAAGCGCCACTGCCCACATACCAACGAATTCCGTCGCATTGCTTCGCGCGACAGTTCTATTTCTTGTTGCAGTGAGCAAGGCAATGTTAAGGTGATTGATTTCCGAAGGCATCGAGTGGCATTCTACAACAGGCGAAAAATCAGCTGAGGGACGCCTGACATGCGATTGGCCTGTGGAGGAAATCCAGTACCCCATTCCGGCAGTCAAGGAGAGCCTCCAAGAAGAAGCGCAAAGAAAAGCCTGTTCAGAGAGCTCCCACTGCGGCCACGGCCAAGCCTGGGAAGAGCAGAAAAGAAGCCTCACCATCTACGGAGAGCGGGGCTATTTGGCCAAGGAACGCCTGGAAGTGTGGGAGCTGAAAACGGAGAGTTGCCGCTGCTGCCTTCGCCCAAAGCTCCTGCCTTTGGGCCTTGTCCCAGCTGGCCAAACATCTGCTGTCAACTGGCAGCCTTCATCGCCGATGCCACCCCCCTTGCTGCCTTCCATCGCACCTTAGCAGTAGGAGCAAGGATCAAAGAGGGAGCTTCTGCTGTCATCCCATACGCTACACTCCGCCTTGCCTGGATCCGCTTCTCCATCTCACTTCAAGTTTGTCTTTCTGCACCTAAATTGCATTTTTTCTGATCAACCTCATTTCTGTCTCAGGTGACTGAGGTGCAGAGCTGCGATCGCTGTGGAGACTACCCTGAAGCAGTGATAGCAGATGGTGTCTCACTGGGGTTCAGAAAGGAGCTTCTCAGTACAGCAAGCAGTGAAGAAATAGCAGAATCCCAAGATAAAGCCTGGCGAGAGCCAGCCACCCTACTGGAAAGCCGAGTAGCCGTTCAAGGGGCCAAGAACCGCAAGCTTCTGCGACAATTGTCCAAAGGTCAACTGGAATATGCTCAAGTAGGCCATCTTCTCCAGTCCCTCGCCAAAAGTTTCCCAGGTTTATCCCTTTTTTCTTCCCAACCATAGAAGCAGTGGAGAAGGTCTTGACTCCTACAGCTCGGGGGCAAGGCCAGAGAGGGAAGGAGAAACAAGGAAGGGGGGGGGAGAACGGGGAGAAGGGGAAGGGGAAAAAAAAAAAAAAAGAAAAACCAAAAAAAAAAAAAAAAAAAAAAAAAAAAAAAAAAAAAAAAAAAAAAAAAAAACAACAAAAAAAACAAACACAAAAAAAAAAAAAAAAAAAAAACAAAAACACAAGGAGAATAGTGAAGTTGCAGAGCTAGAGGGCTTTTTGCGAGCAGCTATGGAAGTGGAGGAGGGGCGACTGCCTGAGAGCTGCTCGGAGTTTGTTTGGGAGCTGGCTTCAACCTCACCTGTCTCCATCCTCATCCCAGCCCAACGCCACCCTCATCTTCGACGCCACCTGGCTGCAGTTTTAGCCTGCTTATTTCCCTTTCTTTTTCATATTTCTTTTTGCACACAGTTGGCGGCAGGGCAGCTGGCCTGGCTGAGTGAAGGCAGTGAGGAAGCCTTTGTCAGCCTGCGACAACAGGCTCCTCGCCTTGCTCAATGCTTCAGCGCCATGGCAGTGGTCAACTGAGCGATTTTCAAATCTGCTATGCTACAGACATCATTTGAAGGAGGGGGAGAAGCTGGTGGCGCAGGCCGCCGGTGTGACGCTAGCCCTTGCCAGAAAGGCTGAAGCAATGTTTGTAGAGCAACGAGAAGAGCCCAAATCAGAGGGTCAAGGCTGGGCATCAGAAGATGACTACTTCCCTCTCTGGCCACTCATCTGCAGCTGCCCACAGTGCCGCCTTCCTGGGGGACTGGAGGTGGGGGAGAAGAAGTGGAACTGCTCCAAAGCCAGCAACTCCCACCCCATCCTCAACCTCAGCCATGGCCTCCTATTCTACCTCTGTCAGCACGGCCACTGCTATGGCTACAATTTCCTGCTAGGTGGCGAATCTCCAGCCTACATCTTCCGCACAATCTACAGCCGCTTTGCCATCCCACCCAAAGTCATCTGTTATGACTTCGGCTGATCTCTGGCCACCTACTGCCTGACGTGGGAAGCTCCATTCTTCAGCCAGACTCAGTTCCTTGTGGATGCTTTCCACCAGAGCAACCACAAAGCCTGCAGTCGTGCTTTCTTTGCCACCCTCTACAAAGAAGACCCAGCCCTCACAAACTTAAACTCTCAGGCTTGCGAACAATTCAACTCCTGAATTGCCCCTTTGCGCCGTACCCTCTCCTACATGCTCAGGAACAACTTCCACAAGACCATACAGCTCTTTGTAAACATGAGAAACTTCCTTGCCCAGTAGTTGTGAATGTTCGCTATTTTATCACTCTTCATATTAGTATTCATATCTGATAGACATATTGACATTGTTTGAGGCTACTCCACACATCAACTACCATGGAAAACAATGTACATCTGCATTCATAAAGGCATAGATACAGACAAAAGAGCCAAATGTGGATGTGGAGGGGGGGGGGGGGGCACATCCGGATCTAGAGGGGGGGCACATCCGGAGGTAGAGGGGGGGGCACATCCGGATGTAGAGGGGGGGCACATCCGGATGTAGAGGGGGGGCACATCCGGAAGTGGAGGGGGGCACATCCAGATGTGGCCCCCCTATAGGGGGGTGAAACATGCCTCGATTTTTGGGAGAAAAGAGCTTTATTTTCAGCTTGCCGATGGTACCAGAAATTTCTTCTTCATTAAAAGTCATGCAAAAATAAAAATTAACTTACTTAATCAGATTAATTTTGCCAGCTTAGAACCCAATAGGCCCAGACATAAGTCAGTCGTTTTACCATTATGCCACAGGGGCGCATGGAATTGCTAAGGGAGTAGTTAATTAGTTTCATGCAAATCTGCGCAGTTGAGAATTGAGTTCAAGTAAAGGTGGGAGATCGAATAAATACCAACTCTCGTTCATTAGCAGATGCAAAGCAGCAGCAGGGCAGCAGCAGGAGTTCGGACGGCAACTTCTTTCTTGATTTTCTCTTTGAAAAAGATGGATTTTTGAGCTTTTCTTGCGAGTAATGAGCAATTCGTGTATGCTCTTTCCAATGCAAAAAGAATTGAAGTAATCGGTGGCTTACACTAGCTGCTAGAGCCTTATCATTTTTAAGATATAGCATTGGCCCTCAATTATGTCACCTGGGTCGAAAAGAGGGCCTGGGCGCTGACGGTCGCTGCGCTCCCTCGCGCCAGGCCAATGTATTTGTCCTAGGTTTTAATACAACATTCCGATCCTCCAAAACTCAGACACACATTCCACCTCCTTTACTTCTACCGTAACCTGCTTTACCTTTAGTCTTTTACCACATGCTTATATACCTGAGCATCAATTGCCATCTTGCCCCAGACGGAACATCTGAAACTGCGCAGTTTCACTAAAATGAAACATCATAAAAAATGGGTAGTGAATAAAATCGAGCAAAATCGCTCTCAAAAACGTGAATTGATTGGGAAATTCATCCAAGTAAC
>JASANA010002010.1:0-13161 GCA_030248095.1 Ptycholaimellus sp. GST1_10
CTCAGGAATGGTTTGGCCCCCTGGATGGTCCTCCAGGAGGACCACCATCGTGGTCCTCCAGGAGGACCATCATCATGGTCCTCCAGGAGGACCACCATCATGGTCCTCCAGGAGGACCACCATCATGGTCCTCCAGGAGGACCACCATCATGGTCCTCCAGGAGGACCACCATCATGGCCCTCCAGGAGGACCATCATCATGGTCCTCCTGGAGGACCACCATCGTGGTCCTCGAGGTTTTTTTTTTATACTACAGCCTGGAATACTTCTCTTTGGCTGTTACATTGAATCTAATGTCCCTTTATAACAATTGAAAAGACTAATTGGCAAAATGAGGAAGTATGGTAACCAATAGCCAATCTCAATTGCAGAGCACTGATCACAGACAAATCTGCTTGATGGCAACCACACGCAGGCAGCAAGGACTTCAGCGCTTCTTATTGAGCAGGCCCAGTGCAGTCATTGGTTGGCAACCCAAGCTGCAGGAGATCAACTTGACACTTCTGCTGCCCATGCCTGTTGGCCCATCTGCTCATCCACAGCAGCAGTTGGCAATGGAGCTTCAGGAATAGGGCCATTCTCCTCCATCGCCACTTCCTATTCTACCGAGCTTGCCATTAATGCTTTTTTATTTGCCAACGATGGACTGGTACATGCACCATAAAAATCAGTTTTTCTCTAAACTCACTCAATGTGGGGTAAGTAGAAGTTTTGGGATATCATTGGCCTTACATTGGCCCTACCTCCCATCAGCCAACTCAATCATTGGATTGCATTCCACCTACTGCCCGCCTCCGAAAGATTTCATTGCATTCCACCTTTTAACCTACCCAATTAAAATTTTCTTATTTTTCCGTTTCATAGAAAAATTCCTGTATTTTCTTGCTGTGGGCACTGGTGTACTCTTAACTATTGCTGGAATGGTGTATAAATAGTTATATGAAGGGTAAGAGATGGGTAAACTCAGAAAGTTTTCCTATCCATACTTTTCACCTAGCATTTCACCTGGGCCCTCAATGACTAGTGGGAAGTTTTTGGCATTTTGTCACACTAGTCACAACCAGCTGAGGCTTGAGCCTGAAGACTTCGTCCAGTGCAAGTCCTTCAGCCTCTGGTGTCAGAGGGCAGAGTGCGCATGTCGGAGAAAGATCGATTTTCCAGAGAAAATCTTTCCGTTTGGCTTGTCGATGGTACCAGTTAATATAACTGGTACCATCGGCAAGCCAAAAATAAGACTCTTTTCTCTCAAAATTGAAAATACCCCGAGTGAAAAGTCAATTAAATAAAATTACTACTAATGGAATCTGCTGAGACAATTGCATTTTGTTTTGGGCGCACAGTTCCAAGTCTCTTTCCATGTGCGCCCAAAAACAAAATGCAGATTAGTAGTAATTTTATTTCTTTGACTTTTCACTCGGGGTATTTTCAATTTTGAGAGAAAAGTCTTATTTTTGGCTTGCCGATGGTACCAGTTATTTCTTCTACTTTTGATAAAATGTGAAAATCAGCTGGAACTAAATTTCAGGTAGCAAAAAATAAGTTTGGCTTGCCGATGGTACCACATATTTTACCCACTTTTTACATAAAAAAAACAAAAAGTTATGCATTGAGGAAGGTTCGAACCCACCCTTATCTTCTAATTGTCTAGCGAAGAAGCCACTTGGCCACCCAGTCGCATGAATCTGTATGCATAATTAGCCTATAAAAATTAAATCAAATTACCATTGAACCTTGCCGATTGATGCCTTTAGTGCAGGCCGATTGAATACCTACTATCGTCCATTGAATAGATGCGGAGGAGGAGAAGAAGGAGGAGTTTGGACAAATGGTTTTGAGCAATTTTCTAATTATTGCTGCAACATTTTGGCGATTTCTCGCGAGTTTTGGACAATTAGATGTTGCTCTTTCCAATGAAAAAAGAATTATAACGATTGGAGCTTTCTATGAGGAGCAGCAGCCTTATCAAAGTTAAGATCTAGCAATAACCCCGAAAACGTACACCTGGGTTGAAAAGAGGGGCTGGTCGCTGACACTCCGCTAACGCTCCATTCGCGCCAGCCCAATAACAGCCAAAGAGAAGCATTCCAGGCTGTAGTATAAAAATAAACTCCTCGAGGACCACGATGGTGGTCCTCCTGGAGGACCATGATGATGGTCCTCCTGGAGGACCACGATGATGGTCCTCCTGGAGGACCATGATGATGGTCCTCCTGGAGGACCACGATGATGGTCCTCCTGGAGGACCATCCAGGGGGCCAAACCATAGCTCGGGTGCTGGTGGCCTCGGGCACTGACTGGCCCTGGTACGAACGGCTCCGCCTCCTCAGCCCCCTCTCCGGCCTACTCCCCTTCACCGTCGGCATCGGCAGCAACCTCACCCTCGCCCTCATTGCTCTGGACTGGTCAGACTCTCTTCTGCACTGGGTGCTGGTGGCCTCGGGCACTGACTGGCCCTGGTACGAACGGCTCCGCCTCCTCAGCCCCCTCTCCGGCCTACTCCACTTCACCGTTGGCATCGGCAGCAACCTCACCCTCGCCCTCATTGCTCAAGCCCCAAGCCCCAGCGCTCGACGAAGCTGCCTACGACTGGCCGGCTCAAGTGAAGACCGCCCTCAGAGCAAGGCTAGAGCAGCAGTCGGTCCAGCACTACGCCAGCTCAGTTGCCCCCACGCATGTCCACCGAGTCTCGGGAGGCGAGCCACTCATGCTAGGCCACATGCCAAGGCCAGCCGCAGTCGCAATCCACCAGCTGCGCTTGGGCCGAGCTCCATGGCTCCAACAAACCAAAGCCAGACTAGGACGAGCGCCAACAGCAACCTGCCCCCACTGCCACACTGAGCCTGAGGATTCCTTGCACTTCCTGCTTCGATGCCAAGAATGGAGAAGAGAGAGACGAAGAACCCTGGGTCCACGGCCTACGCCAGAAGCTCTACAGCTACGGCCGGAAGACGTCCTCGAATTCCTTCTGCTGCTGCCTGCGAGAGCAGGACTACCGCCCCTGTGAGCGGTAGCTGGAACAACAACCAACCAACCAACCCTCATTGCTCTGGACCGGTCAGACTCTCTTCTGGACTGGGTGCTGGTGGCCTCGGGCACTGACTGGCCCTGGTACAAACGGCTCCGCCTCCTCTGACCCCCTCTCCGGCCTGCTCCACTTTGCCATCAGCATCGCCAGCAACCTCACCGTCGCCCTCATTGCTCTGGACCAGTGTGGGGCCCAACCTTGCCGTGGGCTGACCTTGCCGCGAGAGGCCAACCTCGCCAAGGAGTTGCAAGGGAGCGATTTTGCGCTGTGGACGTCGTAGGGTGGGTTTTTTGTGCTCGTTGTGCTCGTACAAATGTGGGATTTTAGAATCAATCATTGGAATTGGTCAGATTGACAATTTTTTCAACAAACTCAAAATTGGGTTTTTTTGGGGGTCATCCACACCGCGAATTTCCACGCGGCGAGGTCGACCCCAAATGGAAATAAAAAGTTGGAATCAACAATTTAAGGTATTTTTTTGCCATTTCGCCAGGTTTTGCAGTGTTTCTAGGTTTAAAAAATTCTATATTTTATGATGGTATACTCACTTTTTTATTGTAATCAATAAAAAATTGAGAACGGCACAGGGAAACACAAAAATGACCACTCACGGCGCACTGTGACTTTGCCTAAAAACTGCGCAGAAGGGGAAATGGATTTTTTGCTGCAAACAGATTGGTTATCTGGATTGGTTTTGAAAAATCTTGAAGCTGTTCTAGGTGTAAAAATTTCAGCTGAATCTGATGTTATAATCAGTTTCTCAAAGTTGTCAACAAAATTTTTAGAAAATGAGGTTCAAAAAGTTGCGGCGCAGTCGACCAGGGTTGACCTCGCCATGCGGCAAGGTTGACCCAGGGTTGACCTTGTCATGTGGCATGGTCGACCCCTTGATCCCAGGGTCAACCACGCCATGCGGCGAGGTCAACCCTGGGGTCTACCTCACCGCGAGTTGTGGCAAGGTCAACCCTGGGGGCGCGCGGCATGGTGGAGCCCAAATTTCTGGGGTCAAGCATGCCGTGCAGTGCACTTGAGTGCTTGTTTGTCCGCGGAGTTGCAAGGAAGCAATTTTTTGATCTACTGTGATTCATAGCTATCTGAAAAGATGGTTGGATACAGAATTGAAAAGCATTTACAAAAATGTATACAACTATACATGTAGACAAAATTCAAACAAATTTTTTTCTCACTTTTTGGTCAGGGCTCTACCATGCTGCGCGGCATGAATGAACACACAATCACGCCATGCAGCATGATCGCGCGCTGGTTGGGAGGTCTAATGAGGCTTCCCAAGGCCTTGGCGAGGCCTGGTGGGGCCTCCCAATGCCTTGGCGAGGTCTGATGGGACCAGTCAAGGCCTAGGCGAAGCCTGGTTGGGCCTCCCAAGGCCAAGGCGAAGCCTGGTTGGGTCTCCCAAGGCCAAGGCAAAGCCTGGTTGGGCCTTCCAAGGCCTTGTCGAGGCCTGGTGGGGCCTCCCAATGCCTTGTCAAGGCCTGGTTGGGCCTCCCAAGGCATAGGCAAGACCTTGTTGTAATGAGCCATTCGCAGCTTAACCATATTTGGCTTATGCTTAGACATGCATGGCTTAATCTTTGACCCCTGAAATTTGGGCTCCACCGCGCCATGCGGCATGGTCGACCCCGGGGTCAACCTTGCCATGACTTGCGGCGAGGTCAACCCCAGGGCCGACCTTGCCGCACGGCAAGGTCAACCCCAGGGTCAACCTCGCCACGCGGCGTGGTCAACCCCTCGATCTTAGGGTCAACCTTGCCATGCGGCAAGGTCAGCCCACGGCACGGACGGACCTTGCAGGGGTTGACCGTGCCATGCGGTGCGATCAACTGTGCTGCGCGGCGAGGTTGACCACAAATTGGCTGCGCCGCGACTTTTTAAACCTAAATTTCTGAAATTATTGTTGACAACTTTGAAAAACTGAATACACCATCATATTCAGAATAAATTTCTACATCTAGAACAGCCTCTAGATATCACAAAATCAATCCACATATGTCAGGATTTTAGTTTGCAGCAAGAAAAGTCACTCGCGGCAAGGTCGACCCAGGTCGACCTCACCGCATGGCGCGGTCAACCCCTCCAAAATCAAAAACAATGCGATTACTCACAATTTTGTTGACAAAATTGGTAAAGTAACTACATCATCGGATCCAAAATTATCTCCTCGTTCTAAATCTGGTCTCAGATTGCACGCCCAAGCTCTGTGTGAGGAATGGCATTGATTTAAATGAGGTCGCGGCGAGGTCAGCTTTTGCCAGAAATCCGCAGCGAGGTCAACCTCGTGGCGAGGTCGGGCCCCACACCGGTCAGACTCTCTTCTGGACTGGATGCTGGTGGCCTCGGGCACTGACTGGCCCTGGTACGAGCAGCTCCGCCTCCTCTGCCCCCTCTCCGGCCTGCTCTACTTTGCCATCGGCATTGCCAACAACCTTACCCTCGCTCTCATTGCTCTGGACTGGTCAGTTTTTTCTGGACCATCTTTGCTACCCATTGCTCCTCTCAGAAATGCAAGGCTGCAACTTCACCTGCAGTTTCCTAACTTAACCTTTGTCTGTCTTGGAAAACTGGAGGTTAAGTTGTGGTCGCCTCTGTTTGTTATTAAATGAATGAAGCCCTAAATGGAGGCATGTCGCAGGCCCCAGGAGGGCCCCCTGAGAAGTCCCCTATGGGGAGCCCCTGATAAGGCCACCCTGGGGAGCCCCTGATAAGGCCACCCTGGGGAGCCCCTGAGAAGGCCCTCCTGGGGACGTGGTAATACATCCACTTGAGATGGTGGTAAAAGGCAGTAGACATGCTCCAGGATGTGAACTCATCTGCCACAGAGCAGAACAACAGCTGCCTCAGAAGCTTGCACCATCCCTCTCATACATGGCTCCTGTGAAATTCTCCAGATCTCTTCAGCTATATTCAGCTTTATTGCTTCTTCAGCTTCATTGCTCAATGCTGACAAATAGTTTTCATTTGACAAAGCATGTCTACTGCCTTTTAACGCCATCTCAAGCTGACGTATTACCACATCTCCACTCTGCAGGGGGCCTTCTCAGGGGCTCCCCAGGGGGGCCTTATCAGGGGCTCCCCAGAATGGGCTTATTAGGGGCTCTCCAAGGGGACCTTCTCAGGGGCTTCCCAGTAGGAAGGGCTTCTAAGGAGTAAGGCCGTGTGCTTTTGCCCAGGATGTGTGCCATTCCTACTCAATCACGAACACTCACCTCATCATCACCCAGACCCTCCTCAACAAAGCTCCGGCATTGGTCATTTCTCTCTTTTCTGCCTTCCCAGTCTCATTTCTTCCTAGTCTCACAGAATCCATGAGAAATCTCAGTCAAAGACAGGCATAGGGTGAAAGTGTACAGGGCTAATCCTAACTAAGCCTGCACTGCTTTGACAGGCCAATGGGCCTGAAGCCAGCGAGACAAGCATCCACTCGCTCCTCTGTGACACCTGCACCCTATGGGTCCATGCCCATCCCTCCTGCCTCATACTCAACCAGACATATTACCATGTCCCCAGTAGGCGTTTCAAATTGTATCACCTATTTGGGGGTAGGGGCTGGTGCCCAAATGAGGGCCGGCCTACGCCCAAATAAAAGTTGGATTCAAATAGGTCAGTGTAGGCCGGCCCCCATTTGGGCGTAGGGCCAGCCTATATTTGGGCGTAAAGTTGGCTTTCCATGGTTATAAACTTCAAAGACGGCTTAAGAGACTTCATTTGACTAATTGTTACAATAGGCTAATTTACACGGGAGCATAGATGACCACAGGAAAAAATATGACAGGAAATTTTGTAGAATTTGCTGGACACTGATATTTTTTTCTGAATTTGTAATTTATTATATTGAATCCTGGGATGACCAAGCTCCAGGATATATCTCTACAGGATTTACTGTTATCTTTAGCCCAACCTATCCTGTTTTGCATGTTACTCGCTTCAATGATTGCCGAAGCTCCTGATGAAATTAATAAATTATCTCCATATTTAGTTATTTATTTGTTTAATCATTTATTTTAGACATTGACAATTTTGATTTAATTTACTTGTCTATTTTATGGTATCGACCCAGTTCTGCTTTTTTAATTCTTGACGATGTACTAGATTGAAAAATGCGTCATACGCATTTGCATAAGCTGCATTTTGCATTTTTTCGAATTTTGGCCTGTGCAAAAAGGCTTTAATACAGCAATACAGAGTGCAGAAATATACCAATGGTTTATGTACCTGGCTAGGATTCGGTCCAAAAATGGTCAGATATCCGATCCAGGCACTTTTGGACCCTCTCATTTTACTGGCTTTGATTAGGTCAGGGCCAGCCATGTTACCCTGGGGTAGAGCAGGGTCAAATTTTGGGCGTAGGGCCGACACCTAAATTTTGCATTTGAAACACTTTGGGGCCAGCGCCCAAATCTCTACGCCCAAATGATAGATTCGCCCAAAATGTTAAGCCCAAATGAGCAATTTGAAACGCCTACAGGAGGGCCTTCTCAGGGGCTCCCCAGGGTGGCCGTTTCAGGGGCTCCACAGGGCGGCCATCTCAGGGGCTCCCCAAGGGGGCCTTCTCAGGGGCTCCCCAGGGGGAGCTTCTCAGGGGTTCCACAGGGGGAGTTTCTCTAGGGTTCCTTAGGGGGAGCTTCTCAGGGGTTCCCCAGGGGGAGCTTCTCAGGGGTTCCCCAGGGGAGCTTCTCAGGGGTTCCCCAGGGGGAGCTTCTCAGGGGTTCCCCAGGGGGAGCTTCTCAGGGGTTCCACAGGGGGAGCTTCTCAGGGGTTCCCCAGGGGGAGTTTCTCAGGGGTTCCCCAGGGGGAGTTTCTCAGGGGTATCACGAACTTTCGTACCTGGGATCTTTCATACCCAAACTTTCGTACCCGAACTTTCATACCCAAACTTTCGTTACCCAAACTTTCGTACCCAGGAACTTTCGTACCCAAACTTTCGTACCCAAATATTTGTACCGTATAATCTGTCATTAAGCTTGTGCCAAATGCTTTGCCACAATTGAGCCTTAAATATAGCTCAGAATTGTATGAAAAAAGGCAAAAAAATGTATGACCAGTAATTTTTGGTTGTTGTAGCTTTGAGGAAACCTAGCTCCCTGTACTGACTTTTTTGATGAAGATTTTTTTTAGCATTTTGCAGGTGGATAAAAATGTTTCCATGAACATCAAAGATCACGAAAATCTATTGGTATTCTTAACCCTAACCCAAAAATCAGTCACCCACAAAGACCAAAGCATTAACAACTAAACCTAAGGTTGGAGGTAGGAATGCTGAACCCAGTAGGCTGCCATGATACCCTGTGGTTATACTTAATAACCCTTGCGCTTTAAACTGAACGAGCAGAACATTTTGTTAGAATTTAGGCCTAATTAATGTTTGGGTACAAAAGTTTGGGTACAAAAAGTTCCGGGTATGAAAGTTTGGGGTACAAAAGTTCGGGTACGAAAGTTTGGGTACGAAAGTTCCTGGGTACGAAAGTGGGTACAACCTTCTCAGGGGCTCCCCAGGGGAGCTTCTCAGGGGTTCCCCAGGGGGAGTTTCTCAGGGGTTCCCCAGGGGAGCTTCTCAGGGGTTCCCCAGGGGGAGCTTCTCAGGGGTTCCCCAGGGGGAGCTTCTCAGGGGTTCCCCAGGGGGAGCTTCTCAGGGGTTCCCCAGGGGGAGTTTCTCAGGGGTTCCCCAGGGGAGTTTCTCAGGGGTTCCCCAGGGGGAGCTTCTCAGGGGTTCCCCAGGGGGAGCTTTTCAGGGGTTCCCCAGGGGGAGCTTCTCAGGGGTTCCCCAGGGGGAGCTTCTCAGGGGTTCCCCAGGGGGGGCTTCTCAGGGGTTGTCCAGGGGGCCCTCCTGAAGCCAGCGACATTCCTGCCTAAATGCTAAGAGGCCACTTCTTTCAGGTACTATGCTATAGTGAAACCGCTCAGCTACCATTCGCATCTAAGCCAGCGGCGCGCTGCGTGGATGCTGGCCAGTGTATGGGTGCTGGCGAGCCTGGCCAGTCTCGGCCCCGCCCTCCACTGGCCGCCCATCGCCTACCAGCCTCCCCAGTTCCACTGCACCCCCTCCTGGCCCTCCCAGCCCATCCCTGCCGTCTGCTTCCTCCTCCTCTCCGCCTTCCTGCCCACCTGTTTCCTTGCCCAACCCTAGAAAGAGCCCAAGAAGACACTTACCCTCCAAAAGGTGTCATGAGCGTCTCCTACCTCTACATCTACTGGGCAGCCCGAGTGCAAAGCCTGGCCGCGCAGAAAGCAGGCTCTCAGGCCTGCCTCATAGCACAGCCAGGCAGCAGTGCCGGCCGCCGTGCGAAGGCCAAACTCAGCTGGCTCATCCTCACCTACAAGTTCCTTCCACTCTTCTCCTCCTCTCCAATTCCTACTCCTCTTCCAGCAGCCCTCGCAAAGCCCTGCGCACCATCCTCCTCCTCCTCGGCTCCTACCTCGCCTGGTGGGCGCCGCAGCTGGCCTACATGGCCTCCGAGCTTCTTGGCCCACGCTCTGCCGGCCTCGCCTATGCTGCCTTCGCCCTCCACAGCCTCTCCCATCTCGCCTATCCCCTTCAATACGGCTTCATGAACAAGGTCCATCTATTCAGAGCTTGCAAGACCTTTGTCGACAATGGGAGCATACAGGCTATCCGTAAGCGGCTCAAGGCCCTTCTAGAGGAGCAGAGAATCAGCAGGGACTCAGAGTCAAGAAGAACTCCTAGCGCAGCCTCCTTCCTCGATTTTCTACCCCTCCCTCCTCGCCATCCAGCCTATGCTGGTTATTGCCCCTCTTTTCCTCCTCTCTATCGAAGGACATGTAGAAGAGGAGATGGATTGAGGTCAGGTGGAGCCGGGGCAGCTTGTGCTGGGCAAGAAGGTGTCGCTGCTGCTGGACCCTTCCCTTGCTTACCCTGCCCACCTGCTTCGCCAGCCCCCGTCAGTGAAGCCCATTAGCCCATTCCATCCCATGCGTCGCGGCTTTTCAAAGGTCCCAACCTCTCACTTCGCCTTTTCTCCCATTCTATTTTATTTTCCTACTTCCTCCCTTTCGGAATGCTGTCAACAAATCAACTCCCATGGAGTAGGCAGGGGGCAAAGAAACAGCCCAGACACATTGCCATGCTGGGCTGCACTACGGAGGCTGGAATAAGTGCGCTGAAGAGATTGCGGGCCCTATCCGAGCCTCAGCTGACACTGCAGAGTCCAAAGCCTGTGCGTCGAGGTCTGGCCGACCGCGCTCATGCCCCACCGGCCACCGGAACCAACGCCCATCCACTCCACCAACCACGTCACCCCAAGCCATCCAGAGTTTCCTCCTTCACACTCTCATTCAAGGGGTGTAAAGGAGGCCGTTTTGCAGCTGCTGTCAGACTTGCAGAGGAGGAGGCCTGAACAGAGTGCCCCAATGGTTGGGCCACGAATGCCAGTCCGCCTATGCACAGAGGAGGAGGCCAGTCTTAGTCTCCACTGTGTTGAAACACTGTCGCTGTGAGCAAGTATTAGGAACGAGGTCCTTTAACAAGTATGGAAAAGCAAGCCACTTCTAAACCAAATGCCTATTATGCGGGTTGCCTAGTTGATGGTAATATTAAACACAGGGACCTACCAATTAACAGAAACAGTATACGATTGAGTAGAATAGAATTCGTCTTATATTAGAAGATAATTCGAATTTACCAGCATTTTGACCATTTTCCACAGACCATATCTCAACGTCTCTCGATTATTTAAAGGCACAATGCAGACTTTACCACTCTCACTGATCGGCCTAATTTTTTTTTCTTGGTTAGTTACCATCATGGTAAGCTTGCAAGCATATTTGGTTTTTTCACTTTGGATTAAAAATTTTGAGGAAAAAAATCTCAAAGTTTTCCACGTTATAAGGGGGGAAAAAGGAAAATTTGGGACAAAAAAAATCATTAAAAAATCAGGATATCCCATCAGATTTTGTCGATTCAATCATAGCTGGAGATGGTTAGAACTGAAGTTTTTAGCCATTAAAATTTGAAAAAATCGATAGGCACAACATGGCGTGGCCCAAAATGTGACAACTTCCTACATTTCGACCCTACTCAGAAGGCTGATTTTTCAGCAGAATGATTTATATTATAATGTTAATTTGATAGGTTTGGCTCTATAATGTTATATTGGCTAAGAGGTGACCGTGCTTCCGCTTCGCTCGCATGGCCCCAATCTGCTAAAATAATCTCCTTTTTTATTTGAACTATCGAAAATATGTTCGGTAAAACGCATGCTAATATTTAGCATTCTCACCTACAGCGTTTAAAATAGCACGTTCACAATGCTCCTATGCGTGCACAATGCGCGCTCATAATGCTCCTCTTTGTTAATATGCGCAACACATAAAACAACAAAGATTATCGAAAATGCTGAAAAGATACGCGTTTTTGGCTGACTCCTAGAACCCCCCCCCCCCCCGAAAAATAACAACCCCCCCCCCCCGAAGATATACACCCCCCCCCCCCCCGAAGATTTACACCCCCCCCCCGAGGGGGACTATATTGAAAATTTTTTTATTGCCTTAACATACTTCTCTTTACATATCTCGAAATTTAAACTCACGGAATTTTCATGTAGATGATTAAATACCTACTTTTTACTGTAGTTACTAGTAGGTAGGTACTGCCACAGTATGGACCATGGCTCCTAAGCAACTAGTAGGTACTGCCACAGTATGGACCATGGCTCCTAAGCAACTATGGGTGGTACTGCCACAGTATACGTGCATTTTGACTAAGCCTAAGGGGTTGCCGTAAACAGTATGCAGTAAACAGTATGTAGTAGGCAGACTAACTAGTAGCAGTAAAAAGTAGGTATATAGTTGTTTATATAACAAGTATATGGCGCAAAGCGCAATAGGTGACCGCGGAGCGCATCCTTTATATGATACTTTGTAACTCAACAAGTCTGTGGTTTCTCAACCAATTTCAAATGTAAGCACAAATTTAGAATCGACATATAAGACTAGTGAACAAAAAAATCAACTCTTCTGTGCAATTCTCAAGACTTCAGGTACTACAGTGCAAAAACCGCATATTGCAATTTTCCAACTTTCTACCAAGAAAAATAATGTTTTAAATGCTTCGGGACCAGTTCCACCCCTCCAGATCTTCCTAAAATAGCATTACCTTTCAGGAAAAAATAATTTGTCAATATCTGTTGAGAATTGAGCCTTTAACAGCATACCCAATTTTTCAACCTTTATACCCGAAAAAGTAATGTTTCAAATACTCCGGGACCGGATCCACCGATCCAGATCTTTCTAAAATGTATTTACCTTTCAGCAAAAAAAAAGTTTGTCCAAATCCGTTGAGAATTTGCCATTTCTCAACATACCCCAATTTTCAACCTTTCTAACCAAAAAAGTAATGTTTCAAATACTCCGGGACCGGTTCCCCCCATCCAGACCTTTCTAAAATGTTATTACCTTTCAGCAAAAAAAAAAGTTTGTCCAAATCCGTTGAGAATTCGCCATATCTCAACATACCCCATCTTTAAACCTTTCTACCCAAAAAAGTAATGTTTCAAATGCTCGCAAACCGGTTCCACCCCTCCAGATCTTCCTAACATTTTATTACCTTTAAGGAAAAAAAAAGTTTTTCAAAATCCGTTGAGAATTGAGCCTTTTACAGCATACCCAAATTTTCAACCTTTCTACCCAAATAAGTAATGTTTCAAAAGCTCGGAAACCGGTTCCACCCCTCCAGATCTTCCTAAAATTGCATTACCTTTCAGGAAAAAAAAAGTTTGTCCCAATCCGTTGAGAATTGAGCCTTTGACAGCATACCCAAATTTTCAACCTTTCTACCCAAATAAGTAATGTTTCAAAAGCTCGGAAACCGGTTTCACCCCTCCAGATCTTCCTAAAATTGCATTACCTTTCAGGAAAAAAAAGTTTGTCCCAATCCGTTGAGAATTGAGCCTTTTACAGCATACCCAAATTTTCAACCTTTCTACCCAAATAAGTAATGTTTCAAAAGCTCGGAAACCGGTTCCACCCCTCCAGATCTTCCTAAAATTGCATTACCTTTCAGGAAAAAATAATTTGTCAATATCTGTTGAGAATTGAGCCTTTAACAGCATACCCAATTTTTCAACCTTTATACCCGAAAAAGTAATGTTTCAAATACTCCGGGACCG
>JASANA010002011.1:0-73311 GCA_030248095.1 Ptycholaimellus sp. GST1_10
TTGGGAGAAACGAATTTGAGTCAAATGATAAGGAATGTGGGTTTTGAAGCCGCGCCGATCAGCGATGCAAAAATGGAGCAATGGACTGGGTGAGCTTTGGTCATAATGTCCTAGACATCGAGACCTCTGACTGCCCTGTCCTTTGCAGAAAAATCGTCGAGTGAAGAAAAGGTATTACGATTCTGGGACGACAATGAGGCCGATTCCTCTTTCACTCGAATTCAGCCCTTCCCTGGCTGCTCGCTATAACTATTTAACCATTACTCTGAGCTTCAGCAAGCGTTGAGCTCCATAAAACCATTCCAAATTGCTCCAAGAAAAATCCGTCATAAGGCCTGGAGGAGTCGAAATCGTCCGTGATATCGATATCAGCAGGAAATTCAGTCCAGTATAGCCAATCAATATCTATCTAATCATCAAAAAATCCAATTGATGGCAAAATTACGGGCTGACACCAGGTCCCCCCCCCCCCAATCCCCTTCCCCCCATGAAAGTGTACCGGCCCCACAAGCGGGGGACCCCCCCCATAAAAGCCCCCCCCCCCCCAAGATTTTTACCTACTACACACACCCTGCGCTATCTCGTCCCTTAGTTGATACGGCTTTGGTGGCTTTGGTGAAAATAAGTGAAATTGTGTCTTGGGGGGGACTAGACGTCAAAAGTCTTGGGGGGACTAGTCGTCGATTTTGACGCCTAGTTCCCCCAATACACAATTTCACCTAATTTCAACTAAATTCACCAAAGCCTTCACCAAAGACACCAAAGACTAGGGAACAAATTAGCGCAGAGTGTGTGGGTATAAGCAAGTCACTATAATAGGTAACATCTTGAGGGGAACTTTCATGGGGGTAACTTTCATGAGGGGCGGGGTGCTTGTTTGGGGGGAAACTATCATGGGGGAAACTAGGTGTCAGCCAAATTACGGCTTTTTGGAGAGAAATTACGGTAAATAAACTTGAAAACGAAATCCAGAGCTTGGGTGATTAAACATGTGGCGTATCAGACGAGTTAAGTTGGCCTCAAGCTCCAATTTCATTGCTTCTTCGCTCAGTCCAAAGAGGGTTTTTTGTGCTGAAACATCGCTGTTACTAAACCTCAAATAAATAAATGTTTTGTCCAGCTCCGCTGTGAATAATTAAAAACTTGTCAAAAATAATTGTGAGTGGAATATTGAAGGTCAGGTTGTTACTAAGGTCCAGTGGTGGACATAGAGTCATCTTAAAATGACTTTTTTGGTCAGTTAATCTTTTTTGTGCAAAAAACCTGGGACATAGATACGGAGCATAGCAGCAGTAGAAAAAACACTACTGTCAACATTGCACTAAAACTGAAGCTAGGTTTATTAAAGCTTTATCTCATGGGTTTTTTACAGAAATAAAGATGGCTATTTGCATAAACTTTTTAGTGTTTGACTTTTTGTTTATTTTTGTCCTAATATCTCTTCGCCATTTGCTAGCAAACACAGCCCAATCATATATGTAGACATATTTTTGCGTGTTTTTAAAAGTTTTACGTATTTCACGATAGCTGGAAGATTAAAAACTAGAAGCTTTAATTTTGTAATGGAAATTGGAAGCTTTAAATAAATTAGTGTGGGAATAATCGTATGACTTTTGAGCAAATGCAAATTTGATGAAGACGACAGGTCGTTCGCCTGTCGCATGATTTTTCCATAAAAAAACAAAAAAACGAACAAAATAATCTGAATTCTTGAGCACACAAACAATTTTGATTAACGCTTTCACTAATTTGTTATTTATTGAAAAATGGAGTGCTGAATATGTTCAATGGAAGTCAATTGGATATCATTTGCGCGTCATTTGATGCATGCTCACCTAGGAGGCTTGGCAGCATTGCCGAGGTGGAACTGCAATCGCTGCCAATATCAGTCGCTTTCTGCTCATGAAGCAGCATTTCATGGGATCGTCTTTCAGCATGGCCTCCTGAAGCTCAGTCTGCCCCAAATGGGCGACGCCACCTCAGTTGATGCCAAGATTGCTTCTTCATCTGACCATAAATGTTCTACTGCTGTGCCTACAAGAGAAGAACAGTCGCCAAAAAAGGACATTAAGAGGCGGTTTGCAAGAGGATTCAGAGGGGGTATTCCACTTAGCAAAAATCGAAGGTTCGAGTTGGGAATCATGATTAGGCCATGGTTTTGGTCCATTTTGTTGTGATCTCAGCCCAACAAACCCTGGCCCAAAATATGGCTTGATTGCTGAGAAATGGCCATTTTTGCAACACCTACTTTTTTGACCTCTGGATGCCCTACAATTCGATTTTTGGCCAATGTCAACTAAGATTTTTTGACCAACCCCAGACTATTATATATCAATCGAACCGCAAAACTATAACAGATTTCATGGTGACATTGATTTTTTCCAAAAGAAAAATTTTTTCAATTGAGTTTTCAAAAAACCAATTTTTGCATTTTGCAATTTTTGGCACATAAAAACTGATTTCAAAAAACAGTCAAAAAAGTAAAGGCTAAGACCTAGCCTATCTTTTTATTCACATTCTTGCCGTCATTTTGGTATATAACACTTTGCAAACGGCGATGTTAGGGTCGGAAAATTTTTGGATTCAAAATTGATAGTCCGATTTTGGCTCTATGTTATAACATAGGCAAAAAATGGCCAAAAAATTTTTGTTCTTAAAATTCGAATTTTTTGACGGGAAATGTTCTATTGGGTTCCCCTGCACCCCGCTGTATCATTTGTTTTCCCAGAATTAGTCCCGATCTGCTCAAACTGAGATGGTCTTTTTCCTATGTTGTAGCATAGGCAATGTTGAAGCATAGGAAAATGGGCTACAGGATTGGCCAATCTTACATACACTGTAGTATATCGAAAGTTTTAGTGGTGCTGGTGCTGTGCTGGTCAATCAAGAAGAAGACGAAGCAGTTGTACGCCAGGGATTTCAGGTATGTTTTGGGCTGGATGGGGCTACCTGGAAAGGATTTTCGATTTAAAGTGTGATCGGAGATTTTTCTCACTTGACAACTTTAAAACTTTAATTGAAGTTTTTGTTGCAAAATTGGTAACCATTAATAAACTGGTAACAAGGATGTTACAGGGACCTAGTGGGAAGGCTTGGAATGGTATATTGAGTGGAAATAACTTAATTTGCAGTATTACACAAAATTTTTCAATCATCACACGTGGACCTCCTTTCGTGAGCGAGCCAAAATAAAATGCAGGTGATTTAACATGGGCGACTCTTTTCTTGGCGTTATTCTTCCAGAATTACTTGTTATGGTATATTCTACGCATTAAAAGCTATCCGAATCCAATGGTGGTCAAATTATTAAAATCTGTTAAAAAGAAAGTTGGCTATACCAAATCGATAAATGAATTTTTAAATTTTGACCTCTCAAATTTACTAATTGTTGTAATTTTGCTTGTGTTTTTTTTGAAATTTTTGACAATGTTTAGAACAATAGGGCTGGGCGCTAAAACAACGCTCTCCTCACAATACAACGCCAACACAATACGAACAACCAGCATTGATGATGAAGTTGAGTTCGCTTGGCTTTCAAGCAGAGCCAACAAAAGAAAAATCAAATCCGATATAATCAAAAGCTGCAAGCTTCTTGTTTAAACGACTTCAAAAGCATATTAGCAGTGGCGGATATAGAGGGGGGAAAAGGGGGACGTTTCCCCCCCCCCCGAACGGATTTCGGGGGGGGGGGGCGGGGAATTCCCCCCGAAACTTTCAAGAAGGGGAAAAATTTCACCCTTTTAGATAGATCTTGTCAAAAAATTTTCGCGCGCTTCACGCGCAGAGTCTAATTTAGTACCAATTAACCAATTTATTTGCCCATTTTTGAGTTATTAGAGCCTAATTTCAAAATTTTTTTAAAAGTTTTTGTTGCTTTTTTGGCAATTTAGATTGAAAATTTTTTCGCGCTTCGCGCGCATCTAGATAGGATATATTGAAAAAATTTTGACCCAAATTTTTCCCACCCCCCCGAACCAAAATCCTATATCCGCCACTGCATATTAGGCAATGCGCTGCTCAAAATGTCCAAGGTCAGTCACTTTGACTTCATTCCCGCGTCATCTGAACCAAGCTCACTTGGGAAGTTTGGCGGTTTTGCCGAAATAGGCATGCCGTTGCTGCGAATTTCAGTCACTATCGGTCTCTGAAGCAACATTGCACAGCATTATCCTACAGCATGGCATAATTCGCCTTCAACTACCACAGATCAACGCAGAACCCGCGATTTCGTCCAGAGAAGCCGAGTTGAGTCCAATCGAAGCCTACAGGACTTCGATCAAGAGCCAATCAGCAGAAACTTATTTGGCTGCTGACTGTTCTGACGCTATCCACACCTCAAACAAATTCCTAAAACCAAGGCAAGAAGGCTTCGCGTCGAGAGCAGAGAATGCGACTGGCTTACTAGAAGAATTGGCCGTCTGTCGTCGATGCCAGAGACAAATCAGCGTCGCTAAAAAGTATGCATTTGTCTAAACACTGTCCCAGTTTTTGATTAAAAGCGAAGGTCTAGCATGGCCAATATGGAAACGCACGTGACCTCCTGCTTCCAGCTGAAGCCTTTTGCCTGCGCTGCCTGCGGGAATCGGCAGACAACGAAAAGTAGTATCTCTCGCCACCAGAAAAAGCGACCAGAGTGCAGGTTTGCTTTGCATCTTTCACTCCGTTCTTCAGGCGGAATGGAAACGTTCTAGTGGGACTGGTGCTGTGTTGGTGAATCAGGCAGAAGACGAAGCAGTCGTTCGTCTGGGATTTTAGCAGTGCTTCGGGATTGAGGATTATGTTTGGAAAGGTTTTTCTGCCTAGATATTCGGAGGTGATGTCGAAAAAATTTTTGACCGCGGAGCGGCCCGAAGGGCCGCTCCGCGGTCTATAGAGGTTACTAAACTTTTGTCCTGATATGTATATATATATATATATATATCTGGAAATGCTGGCCCCGGGCGAATTCTCAATGGATCTTGACAAACTTTTTTTTTCCTGAAAGGTAATGCAATTTTAGGAAGATCTGGAGGGGTGGAACCGGTTTCCGAGCATTTGAAACATTACTTTTTTGGGTAGAAAGGTTGAAAATTTGGGTGTGCTGTAAAAGGGTCAATTCTCAACGGATCTTGACAAACTTTTTTTTTCCTGAAAGGTAATGCTATTTTAGGAAGATCTGGAGAGGTGGAACCGGTTTCCGAGCATTTGAAACATTACTTTTTTGGGTAGAAAGGTTTAAAATTTGGGTATGCTGTAAAAGGGTCAATTCTCAACGGATTGGGACAAACTTTTTTTTTCCTGAAAGGTAATGCTATTTTAGGAAGATCTGGAGGGGTGGAACCGGTTTCCGAGCATTTGAAACATTACTTTTTTGGGTAGAAAGGTTTAAAATTTGGGTATGCTGTAAAAGGGTCAATTCTCAACGGATCTTGACAAACTTTTTTTTTCCTGAAAGGTAATGCTATTTTAGGAAGATCTGGTGGGGTGGAACCGGTTTCCGAGCATTTGAAACATTACTTTTTTGGGTAGAAAGGTTGAAAATTTGGGTATGCTGTAAAAGGGTCAATTCTCAACGGATTGGGACAAACTTTTTTTATAGAAATTATGGGATGGGACAAAACAGCATGGGACAAAACAAAAGATATTTCACAGCTGGTCCAGAAAGCTTCTCTGGATGTGTACCTGAAGGCCAAAGCTCACTACAAAGTGGGTACCTCAATTTCAATCCATTTCTTGATGATGTATCATTGAAGGAGTTCGATGCTGCCTTTGCGCTGAAGGTGTTGGCCCTTACATCAGCTATGGCAATGGGTAAAAACCAAATTTATCAGGAATAATATCAAAATTCATTTATTTCTCAATTTCAGTCCTCTGCTTCTGCTGGCGTGGTGGATGCTCTACAGGAACCAGGTTTTGCCGAATAGGAATGGGCCAACTGAACCACCCATGTACAAACTGTGGCCACATTCCCATGAATACCTTGCCCCGCTAATCCTATTCCTCTCCACATACTGCATTCTACATTGGGATACCATATTTCAACCCATGCTTGCCCATCTTTCTATTATTTTTTTGCATTTTACTATTTGAATATATTGTGCTCTCACTAATAAAACAAATGCAATGGACCTTAAATGCAACAAATAATCATTATTCTTGTACCAGAAACACTACACTATTGAGAGCATTAATACCTGGTACAAGGTTGCCTGGGAAGTTATGAGGCATGAAGCTCCGCGGTCACCTATTGCGCTCTGCGCCATATACTTGTTTCAAGACAAATGACCTTAAAAAAAGCGCGACCCACTGACAACCGGAATCATTATTTTCGTTCATGCTTGTTTGGTTTGACCAGGTTCTTTCAGTTCATCGCAGTCAAAATAAAAATATTGTTTCCTGCAGGCTCGGTTGTGAAAATCTTGGTTGCACCTGTCCTGCCCTTAGTGGGCAGAAGCCTTTGTCTGCGCAAAGTAGAAGAACATTGAGAGAAAAAGGCGTAGAAAAACAAGTTTTTTATTTGATCATGAAAAGGGCAGTATATATGGATAAATGTTGGCAAATATACTACAGCAGCACCATAGCCAGTTGAAAGTTGGAGGCGTTTGTCTCAGAGGAGCATTCAGTTCATCCGCTTCTCCAGCTGCCGTTGGCCCGACGAGCTGCAGCAAAGATTGAAGCAGCTGTTGCTATGTAAATGTTGGCAAATATACTACAGCAGCACCATAGCCAGTTGAAAGTTGGAGGCGTTTGTCTCAGAGGAGCATTCAGTTCATCCGCTTCTCCAGCTGCCGTTGGCCCGACGAGCTGCAGCAAAGATTGAAGCAGCTGTTGCTATGTAAATGTTGGCAAAGATACTACAGCAGCACCATAGCCAGTTGAAAGTTGGAGGCGTTTGTCTCAGAGGAGCATTCAGTTCATCCGCTTCTCCAGCTGCCGTTGGCCCGACGAGCTGCAGCAAAGATTGAAGCAGCTGTTGCTATGTAAATGTTGGCAAAGATACTACAGCAGCACCATAGCCAGTTGAAAGTTGGAGGCGTTTGTCTCAGAGGAGCATTCAGTTCATCCGCTTCTCCAGCTGCCGTTGGCCCGACGAGCTGCAGCAAAGATTGAAGCAGCTGTTGCTATGTAAATGTTGGCAAAGATACTACAGCAGCACCATAGCCAGTTGAAAGTTGGAGGCGTTTGTCTCAGAGGAGCATTCAGTTCATCCGCTTCTCCAGCTGCCGTTGGCCCGACGAGCTGCAGCAAAGATTGAAGCAGCTGTTGCTATGTAAATGTTGGCAAAGATACTACAGCAGCACCATAGCCAGTTGAAAGTTGGAGGCGTTTGTCTCAGAGGAGCATTCAGTTCATCCGCTTCTCCAGCTGCCGTTGGCCCGACGAGCTGCAGCAAAGATTGAAGCAGCTGTTGCTATGTAAATGTTGGCAAATATACTACAGCAGCACCATAGCCAGTTGAAAGTTGGAGGCGTTTGTCTCAGAGGAGCATTCAGTTCATCCGCTTCTCCAGCTGCCGTTGGCCCGACGAGCTGCAGCAAAGATTGAAGCAGCTGTTGCTATGTAAATGTTGGCAAATATACTACAGCAGCACCATAGCCAGTTGAAAGTTGGAGGCGTTTGTCTCAGAGGAGCATTCAGTTCATCCGCTTCTCCAGCTGCCGTTGGCCCGACGAGCTGCAGCAAAGATTGAAGCAGCTGTTGCTATGTAAATGTTGGCAAAGATACTACAGCAGCACCATAGCCAGTTGAAAGTTGGAGGCGTTTGTCTCAGAGGAGCATTCAGTTCATCCGCTTCTCCAGCTGCCGTTGGCCCGACGAGCTGCAGCAAAGATTGAAGCAGCTGTTGCTATGTAAATGTTGGCAAAGATACTACAGCAGCACCATAGCCAGTTGAAAGTTGGAGGCGTTTGTCTCAGAGGAGCATTCAGTTCATCCGCTTCTCCAGCTGCCGTTGGCCCGACGAGCTGCAGCAAAGATTGAAGCAGCTGTTGCTATATAAATGTTGGCAAATATACTACAGCAGCACCATAGCCAGTTGAAAGTTGGAGGCGTTTGTCTCAGAGGAGCATTCAGTTCATCCGCTTCTCCAGCTGCCGTTGGCCCGACGAGCTGCAGCAAAGATTGAAGCAGCTGTTGCTATGTAAATGTTGGCAAAGATACTACAGCAGCACCATAGCCAGTTGAAAGTTGGAGGCGTTTGTCTCAGAGGAGCATTCAGTTCATCCGCTTCTCCAGCTGCCGTTGGCCCGACGAGCTGCAGCAAAGATTGAAGCAGCTGTTGCTATGTAAATGTTGGCAAAGATACTACAGCAGCACCATAGCCAGTTGAAAGTTGGAGGCGTTTGTCTCAGAGGAGCATTCAGTTCATCCGCTTCTCCAGCTGCCGTTGGCCCGACGAGCTGCAGCAAAGATTGAAGCAGCTGTTGCTATGTAAATGTTGGCAAAGATACTACAGCAGCACCATAGCCAGTTGAAAGTTGGAGGCGTTTGTCTCAGAGGAGCATTCAGTTCATCCGCTTCTCCAGCTGCCGTTGGCCCGACGAGCTGCAGCAAAGATTGAAGCAGCTGTTGCTATGTAAATGTTGGCAAATATACTACAGCAGCACCATAGCCAGTTGAAAGTTGGAGGCGTTTGTCTCAGAGGAGCATTCAGTTCATCCGCTTCTCCAGCTGCCGTTGGCCCGACGAGCTGCAGCAAAGATTGAAGCAGCTGTTGCTATGTAAATGTTGGCAAAGATACTACAGCAGCACCATAGCCAGTTGAAAGTTGGAGGCGTTTGTCTCAGAGGAGCATTCAGTTCATCCGCTTCTCCAGCTGCCGTTGGCCCGACGAGCTGCAGCAAAGATTGAAGCAGCTGTTGCTATGTAAATGTTGGCAAAGATACTACAGCAGCACCATAGCCAGTTGAAAGTTGGAGGCGTTTGTCTCAGAGGAGCATTCAGTTCATCCGCTTCTCCAGCTGCCGTTGGCCCGACGAGCTGCAGCAAAGATTGAAGCAGCTGTTGCTAAAAAGCAGCTTAACGTAGGGCAAGATGAGAAATAAATGTGAAATTGACTTTTAAAGTGACTGGGTGCCTAAATTTCACTCTTGAATTTGGATTACATAACGCGTGTTAACGCATCAATTAAGTAATTTGATCTGAAGATTAACCTGCTTTGCATCGCTTCGCAGAGTTTACAATCGGTACATTAATTCAACAAGCAGGACGGGCATCAAATCGCCGACACTACTATTTGAAACTGTTCTGCAAAAATTAGCTTTTCGGATAAAAATGACCACTTTTAAAGATATTTCAGCGAAATGATAAATCACAATAAGCTTGAACTATTTAGTTGCCCAATGCAAGCGCAAATCAGTTAAAAGCTTATTACATCGGCTTCAAGAAAACATCTCATAAATAAAATTACAACAAAGTAGTTGTCCAAGATCTAAGTGCAACCAATATTTCTCCTCTCGTACTATGTTTCTCATTGTGTGGCAAAGGCCATCAAAGAAAGAGCTAAAAGAGGCAAAATGCGACATTGATAGGAGCGCCTTCTTTAAGCCTAGATAAGCCTATGAGTACATTTCTATGTTTGTTTGCGTTCTTTTCTTAGCCTCAGCCTTTACCTTCAGTTTCATATATTGTTTTCGTATGCAGACAGGTCAATCAAAGTAGGCCAAATATGTTAATACAAGCACGGAGCTCCAATTGTTTGAAAAGACTACAATTCAATGGACTAGACGTTATAGAAGCTTTGAAATTTAAATGACCAACATCTTTCGTCCAGTTTAGGTTTAGTCATATGGCAAAGCTCAAAATGCTGGTAATTTTGATCTTTTTAAGCACTACATGCCTGACTGATGTTGATGGACGTGAATGCTCCTTCAATGACCAATGCCCGTAAAATGCCTGAATTGAAATCTATACCATGCAGGCCTAGTATTTTTTCGAATCAACAATAGTGAAATTAACTGTAAAACAAATATTCACGAACGCTAGTTAAATGATTGATTGTTTTTATTTGCTTTCTGAAGAAATCGTGAACTGTTTGGAACAATTATTGAGTCAGTTTTTAACTGTGGTTTCTCACTGATCATGGAAGCAGTTTGATTGACAGCCAGGGAATGTACTGCCTTCGCAAAGTTGGAACGGTGATCCGAGGAGGTGGGTGCGTGCCGCGCTACAAGCCTCAACAGAAAAAGCCTTGAAGACAGTCAATCCGGCTGATTATTTTCTTTTTCTCACTTTTATGAAAGTCACCCCAACTTTTTAAAATCATAAAAATAGCTGATCATAATCAAATTGATGACAAGATGTCGGTGTGTAGGAGTGCGGGGTGGGGGTGGAGGCGCCCAGAGATGGTAGTCTTCGTTGCGGGAGCGCCTTCCCTCCTCCCCCACTTCGTATGCTTCACGCTCATTGGCTCCCGACCTCTCCCGCCAACTCCCCAGACACAGCTCGCCCGTTGGGCTCCTCCCTTCAGATGCATTCAACTCTCTCTATTCTTTTCTTCCGCTTTCGGAGCACCTTCTAAGAAAAAGCTGGTGGTTGTGATCTTGTGCAAGTGGACACCGCGACCTTCTCCCTCTTTGCCAAGGCACTCAACATCCGCAAGCAGCTCATCCCCTTCCTCATCGACCTCTCGCACCCTTTCGACAATGCCATCGGGAAGGATTGGGTCACCCCCCACCTCCTCCTACCCCTTCCACCCCGACAGCGTTGGATGGAGCCTGTATAGCCAGGGGAAAGGACTTCGGAATGGCTGCCAGCTGCAGCAACCCGCCTCGCTTCGCAAGCTCAGCAGGTGCCCAACCTCTCCTTCCTCCTCTTCTACATCCTCTCCGCTCGCCATGGACTTCACCGATGAGGACGTCATCATCTCCAAGCGCACCCATGCCTGTGTCGTGCTGGACGACAGCCCCTGCGACAACCTCATCTGCCCCGTCCTCTCCCATCACTCCACTTGCCTCCACTGTGAGCAGTGCGACAAGATCCTCTGCATCAGTGGAGCAGGAGCCTACTTCATGCCCGGCGGTTCTTCCTTTCCCATGCTCTACAAGACTGCCCTCCACGCCTTCCGCTCCTTCCATGTTGACTCCTCCAACATCCTCCCCCGCTACACCTGCCCCCGCTGCAAGCTTGCCAACAACTGCAAGCCCTGTCCTTTCATCAAGCAGCTCTTCGACCAGAAGCTCTACCCCAACTCCAGCCATGTCTACTCCTTCATCCGCAAGGCCATGCCCCAGCTCACCATCGTCACTGACAACTGCAGCCCAACACATGGACCCCCGGACGAGGTGGACCTGGAGCAAGGAGAGCTAGAGGAGGACCAAGGGACGCTCGGGATGCTGGACGAGACCGGCTCCAGACTGCCAGACCAACGCCTCCCCAAGGAGCGCAGAGTCCTGGAGCATCATCAGCAGACCGGCATCTCCAAGAAGCAGTTCTGGCAGCAGCACTACGAGGACGCCCGTCTAGCCTACGATGCCGTCAACCAGCGCGAGGCCATGATGGAGGAGGAGCGCAAGCAAGCTCACGTCAACCTCCACCACACCGCCATTGAGATGGAGAAGGCAGAGGAATGACTCAAGAGGGAAGTGCAGCAAGAAGAAGAAGCCGCCCATGCCCAAGCCAAGGTGGAGGAGGAGGAGCGACAGCGTGTTTGGGACAAGGTGGAGGAGACCAACCGCCAGGAATGCCTCGTGGACCTCGCCAACCTCAACCGCTCCATCGAGGACGTCACCAATCCCAACACCATCGTCGTCTCCGCCATACCCGCCCAACGCACCAGCCACTTTGACTCTGCCCCCAACCCACCTCATCCAGCAACCGAGGAGCCCCAGGAGTCATCTGGACCCCGGGAGCTTCAGGAGATGCAGGAGTGACTGGCGGTTCAGGACAAGGTCATTGCCAACCTTTGCCACCACCGCTCCGAGCAGACCTGCCTTCGCATCGCCGCCGAGGCCCAACTCCAAGACCTATGGGCAGGAGAACAAGACCTTCAGCAACAAGTAGAGCTCCAATGAGAAGACTGGATCAAGGCCCAGGCAGAGCTGGAGCGCCTCTGCACCCAGAACCTCGTCGCCCACCAGGCCCAGGAACGGGAATGCAAGGAGGCCCAGCAAGCTCTACAGGCTGTTCAAGACAGTCTTCAGCGTCTGGAGCAAGAGTTGGCGCAGAAGGAGGCTGCGTACCGAGACAACAAGGTCCAGGACACCGCCGTCCTTGACAACCTTCGCATTGACAACATCCGCCTCCAGCATCAGCTAGCGGCCGCTGCCGCCAAGAGCAATTCTCCGCCCGCGGCCACTTCTATGCCTGACCTGGAGCAGCCAGCCCCGCCCCGGACTCAAGGCCTTGCCAACGAGACCCCGGGAGCGACTTCGCAACCTGCCCCCTTCTCCGGCTCTCAACTCTGCCCTCTCCCCTCTGAGAGCCTCTTCAGCCATCTTCAACATCCTCCAGCTCGCTACTTTGACAGCAAGAACCTCTCTGAGTTCCCCATCTGGCTCAAGTGGTGGAACCACTACTACCACTCCAACCGCGAGATGAGCAATGTGGACAAGTTGGAGAAGCTGATGGAGTGTCTCAAGGGCCCAGCTAAGAATGCGGTCGCATGGTGCCAGAACTTTGAGGACAAGGACTACGACAATGCTCTGTCCATCCTCAAGGACAACTACGGCAACGCCTCCGCTCAGAAGACCAAGCTACTCTGGTCCCTGGAGTGAGTTGAGAAGATGTGCAACAACGCCACCGCCAAGAACCTCTATGCTCTTGCCGATGACCTCCATCGCATCAGAGTTCAGCTTCATCAGCACGGAATCCAGGACCTCGACTCCCATGCCCTCCTACTCTTTGAGAAGCTGCCGGACTCTGTGGTGCTGGAACAGATGAACTCCCACGCCCGCACCAACCTCTCCCTGAGATTGGCTACGATGAGCTGGTCAACATCTGCCACATCGAGGCCAAGGCTCGCGCCACCGCCAGAGGAGCTCTCCCTCGCCCCCGCAACAACCCCCCATCCAATTCCTCTGCCCATCCAACCAACCGCCCCCAGCCCGCTCAAGCCAACCATCCCTACTCCGGCAACTACCTCGCCAACCCATCAGCCCCCGACTCAGAGGAGTCCACGGGGCCCCAGAAGGAGGGCAAGAAGCATTGCCAGAAGCGGGGCCAAGGCGGATCCCAGACCTCCTCTCCTCCCTCCACTCAGCAGCCCTCCCCAGCCAAGTGCCCTATGCTCCCTCCAGAAGGACAAGAGCCAGCGCCAGTGTGGAGACGAGCTGACGGCACCATCATCCACTGCCACTTCTGCAACGGCAACCACATGGTGCATGAGTGCCCAGTCTGCGACACCCCTGCCAAGAAGCTCCAGCGGGCCAAGGCCATTCCGCTCTGCTACAACTGCTTGCGCCAAGGCCATGGACGAGACGAGTGCCACAATCGGGGATGCTGCCGCAAGTGCCAGGACCTGCACCACACTGTCCTCCACTCCATCCTCTCTGCCCAAGGCCAGTCCGCCAATCTCCACCTCTCTGCAGCTGGAGACTCCCCCAAGCTTCCCTCCATCATCCATCCCGCCTTCTCTCTGGGAATGCTAGGCCGAGTCCAGAGCAGCGAGGGCATGGTGATGCTGGACAACGGCTCCAGCTACACCTGGTGCACGGAGGAGCTGGTGCGATGCCTTGGCCTCAAGGTCTTTGGCTCCGTATCCCTCCAGCTCTCCACCGCCCACAGTTCCGTCCACCGCAACATCAAGGCAAAGATGGTGAAGCTGTTCCTGTCGGGCAACCAGTCCACGATGGAGATCACCGCCTGCGTCGCGGAGAGCATCACTGCGCCCGTCTCCATTGGCAGCATCGACCTCCCGACTCAGCCCTTCTGCGACCGCGGCCTCCAGCCTACCCGCATCCTCAACTGGCCCAGCAAGGCCAAGCAAGAGAAGATCGTGGACATCCTCATTGGCCTGGACTACCTGCGCACCTTCGAGGGCCTGGGAGTGCCTTGCCAGGATGTGATGGGCCTCTCTGTCTACTCCTCCACCTTTGGCACTCACCTCTCCAGACCTGCTCCTGCCCAGACCACCGCCCACATCCTACCCGCCTCCTGCTCTCTCCAACTCTCCTCACCTTCACTTCATCAGCTGGTGGAGATGCAGATGGGACTCGAGGTGGTGGGACTGGGAGGCAAGGACATGGTGACCAGGTGCGGGGACTGCAACGAGGACCTGGACGAGTACGAGGTTGGCGTCTGCAACAACTGCAAGCTCGCTGCCAAGTTCGACATCCAGCGCAAGGAGGACGGACGCTTCACTCTCGCCCTACCCTTCAAGTCCGGTGCCTCTTCCCTGCCCTCCAACCACCACACCGCCTTCGCCCGTCTATGGCGTCTGGAGGCCAAGCTCATGCCCCAGGAGAAGCAGCTGCACTACTCGGAGTTTGACAAGTTCGAGAAGAGTGGCATTGTGGAGCCAGTGGACGAGTCCAAGACCCTGGGAGCCATGATCCAGTACCTGCCTCACTGCCCCATCTTCAAGCACATGGCCACCTTCACCAAGTGCTGCCCTGTGCTGGACTGCTCCGCCTCCACCCGCAACAGCCAGAGCCTCAATGACAACCTCTGCACCAGCCACAACCACCTCACCGACCTGCTGGATGTCCAGTTCCAGTTCTGCCTAGCCAAGCACACATTGGTGGCAGATGTATCAGCTGCTTTCTATGGCCTGGAGGTCAAGGAGCAGGATCGAGACACCTTTTGCATCCTCCTGCCTGCAGACCCTCAGCACCCATTCTCCAAGACCAACCTCCGCTGTGTTTGCTTTGCTCACTTGGTCATGGGCGCCACCTGCTCTCCCAACCTTCTTCTTGCCTGCCTTGACCAGCTGACCAAGGACGCCCTCACCTCCAGCCTCACCTACGGCCTCACCCAGGGTGAGCTCAAGTCCCTCACTAGCCACTTCTACGTGGACAATGGTGTCTTCAGCTTTGGGGAGGAGGAGGAAGGAGTGCACCTGGCTCACGGCCTGCAGAAGCTCTTTGCTGCGGCCCAGCTGCGCCTCCGCCAGTTCTGCTTGGACCTGCCGGGCACCCTCTACAACATCGCCCTGGAGGATCGGGAGGAGCAACAGGAGGTGCGCAACCTTGGTCTCGTCTGGAACACCAGCCTTGACACCTTCCATCCCTTCGCCCCCGACTACTCTGACATCATCAATGACAAGCTCACCAAGCGGCAACTCCTCTCCGCCTTCTCACATGTCTACGACCCCTTTGGGCTCCTCGATCCCCTACTCCTCGCACCATGCCTACTCTTCCAAGTTGCCTTCAACGCTGGAGATGGCTGGGAGGAGCGGATAGGCCAAGACTACCTTGCGCGATGGAAGGGGATGCGGAAGGAGCTGGAGAGGGTCACGGAGGTGGAGCTGCCACACCGCGTGTTCCAGAGCCCTGATGCCCCCTGTGACCTCGTCATCTTCTCCGACGGCTCCAAGTCCGCCTACGGGTTCGTGCTCTACGTGCTCCAGGCCGGCTTCCAGCCCTCCTTCCTCTACGCTTGCTCCCGCCTGGTGCCCAAAAACCAGAAGAGCCTCCTCATCACCGTCCCTCGAATCGAGTTGTGGGGAGCACTGCTGGGACTTCGAGCCGCTGCCCTCATCGCCGACAAGTTCCCCTCCAAGTTGGGCCAGGTCTTCCACTTCATCGACTCCAAGACCATGCTCTACTGGATGGAGGAGCGAGGGATGCTGTGAGTGTACAAGAGCAAGTGAGTTTGGGAGATGAAGGAGCTGGACGAGAAGCTGGGCAGCATCAGTCGTCACTTCGTACCCACTGACCTCAACGTTGCTGACTACGTCACCAAGCCCCGCCTCTTCAAGGATCTCTCCACCTTCCACAATGGGCCCGACTTCCTACGTCTACCCCGGGAGCAGTGGCCAGCCTGGAGAGCGGGCGCGGACTACGAGGCTGAGGTGCCGGAAGACAAGCGGGACAGGATCAAGCGCAGCGTCACCTCTCGGGCCGCCATCAATGTCAACGTCACCGCCCCCATCTTTGACCATGAGTTCATCGATGGCATCCTTGCCTCTAGCAACTCTCCATCATCTCCTCCTCTGCTTCACCTTCCTCTTTCGCATGCTCCTCAACCACGGCTACTCCGGTCGAGTGGTGGAGCAAGAGAAGGAGACAGTGTTCATGTGCTTGGTCAAGATGGAGCAGACGCGGACCTGGCCCGGCCTCGCCAAGGCCATCCAGGAGCAGAAGACCCGGCCTCACAAGATTGTCCGCTCCCTCAACCTCTTTGTGGACGGCGCCGGCATCATCCGCCTGGGCACCCGCATCACCGATCACCAGCCCTACCTCCTTCCCAGTCACTCCCGCCTTGCTCAGCTTCGCCTACTCCAGACTCACCAACGCCTCCTTCATCCTCCTCTTCAGACGATGCTAGGATGAGTACGAGAGCAGTGCTGGCTGATGGGTGGGTTGTCGGCGGCTAAGAAGGCAGTGAAGATGTGTGCCAAGTGCAAGTACTATGGCCCTATGCTGCCCAAGCCCTCCGCCGGCCTCCTCCCTGACAACCATCTCAAGTGCGGCCTTCCAGCCTTCACTCATGTCCTCATCAACCAGCTAGGCCCTATCGAGAGCTACGCCCACAGCTACTCCAAGCCCAAGAAGTGATGGGTGCTGCTGCTCACCTGTGCTGTCAGCCACGCCATCCACCTGGAGCTCCTCCAGGCCTACTCCACGGAGGCAGTCATCGAGGCTCTATGGCGTTTCTGGGCCAAGCGCGGACTCCGCTCCGGCACCGTCTACCTGGATAGAGCCACCGCCTTCACCGGCCTTGTCACTGCCCTTCGCGCCTTTGCTGCCAATCACCAGCTCAAGCTCTCCTTCTCTCTGGTACGAGCGCCATGGCAGATGGGGGCGGTGGAGCGACTGGTGTCCCTCGTCAAGAAGAGCCTATGCCCCGCCCTCTACAAGAGCCGCCTCGACAACTTTGCCCTCCTCACTCTTCTCGCCAACATCGAGGCCGGCCTCAACGCCCATCCCCTTCTCCCCCTTACCGATGCCCCTAATGATCTCCAGCCCCTCACCCCTGCTCACCTCCTGGGAGGAGACGCCAGCTTCGGCCTTGCCCAGTTCCAGACCTACACCTACTCCCAAGGCATCTCTCGCCGCCTCCGCGACCTGGCTTGCCTCCTCAGCGACTCCCAGGACACCTCCTGGAGCCACTGGCACCTGGAGTACAAGCACTGGTTGGTGGAGCGGGGCTTCGAGCAGCAGCGTCTGGGCAAGGACTCCTTCGTCTCCCTCTCCAAGGCCTACCTCTTGGCCAGCCCCAAGCCTCGTCCAGAGTGGAAGCTGGTGCATGTCATGAAGAAGTACGTGGGCAAGGATGGCATCTGCCACTACATCCGCGTCATCGACGGCTCAGGCTATGCCTCCGACCACTCCATCTCTCACCTCCTTCCCCTGGAGGCCGAGGTGGAGGAAGCAGATCAAGTCCCCAACAGTGCCACCTGCCCAGTCCCCGGCGACATCAAGGAGGAAGCTGACGAGTTGAGTGGGGAGCTGGCGGGTTCCGCCTGCACGCGCGGCCTTGTCTTCCACCCCCCGTCCGTCATTGACCACGACTACTGCTGATCCTCCCTTTCCCACCTCAGCCTATTCCTCTCTTTTATCCTTTTTCTGTTCTGCTCCAGGCCTATTGCCCCCTGTTGAGCCTTAGCAATTTTTGTGGCCTAGTTTCAGTCTAGGGCCCCCCTTCTTTCTGTCACCTTCGGGGCATTCTTCACCATCAGCTTCTTGTTCATGCTTTGCATGGTGATTATCCTCTTTCCCCGCTCTGCTGTCAAAGAGGCCCGGGAGCTCTGTCGGTGCGTAGGAGTGCGGGGTGGGGGTGGAGGCACCCAGAGATGGTAGTCTTCGTCATGGGAGTGCCTTCCCTCCTCCCCCACTTCGTATGCTTCATGCTCATTGGCTCCCGACCTCTCCCACCAACTCCCCAGACACAGCTCGCCCGTCGGGCTCCTCCCTTCAGATGCATTCAACTCTCTCTATTCTTTTCTTCCGCTTTCGGAGCACCTTCTAAGAAAAAGCTGGTGGTCGTGATCTTGTGCAAGTGGACACCGCAACCTTCTCCCTCTTCGCCAAGGCACTCAACATCCGCAAGCAGCTCATCCCCTTCCTCATCGACCTCTCGCACCCTTTCGACAACGCCATCGGGAAGGATTGCGTCACCCCCCACCTCCTCCTACCCCTTCCACCCCGACACAAGAAGTCCGCAATTATTGATATTAGCACAATATTGGTCTAAAATGGGCAAAACTGTCATAGGCAGAAAAATAAACAAGCTATTGTAAAATGACTTATCTGTTTACTAATTTTTCAATGAAAAAAATTATGGATTTACTTTTGAACTGCCTTTTCCTTGTAAATAAATGAAAAAATTAAGTTGTGGTTTTTTAGAAAGCACTGCAAACTCTAACGTAAATACATTTTGGAAACTAAACGTAGTAAAAAGGTGTATAACCAGTTCGTAGCTCAATTTTTACTAATTTTACTGCATTGAAAAAACTACAAAGGCAGGACAATAAGCCAGGAACGGTCGTTGGCGATTTGTTTCAGATCACATATATTTTATTCGTTTTTTATAGGTCTTTCAACTGTTAACTGGATATGAACTGTGCATGTGAATGCGAGATTGTTTTATTTCTTCGCACGTACATGAAAACGAAGCATTCTTTTTTTATGGAAGTGTCAGTAACGATAGTTTCAGCTTTGATTTTTTACTGTTTCTGGTGTTCTCAAAACACGCTCGTATAAGCTATTCATTCCGTTAGTCTTGATGACCTACAAGCCAAACAGGCGCACAATTACGCAAAAGTAGCAGGTTTTTTCTAGGAAAAGTAGCAGGTTTTTTTCTTCTTCTAGTTTTTTCTTGGCGCTTGTTCAGACGAAAGTTGGGAATGCCCAGACCGAAGGGACTCATGAAGGATTTTGGCAGCCCTGCCACATTTCCACCTAAAAACAAAATAGGAATTAAATTGGGTGCTTCGCTAATCAGTAGCCAAACTATTGTTTTTGGCGCAATTATCTTGAAATTTGGGGTTTCATTAATGTCAAAATAAGTATCAAAATTTCATGATTTGCCATCAAAAATCACTCAATTTTTTTTGTAAAAAATATGATCATATTTCATGCCTTTTAGTCAAATTTGGAAGTAGATTTTAAAGCTGCGAAAATTTATAAAGAAAAAAGTCTCCCAGCTTTGAAGCGCTGAGCGCCGAGTTTTCAATGGCTTATATTTTATTTATAGCTATAATCAACAACTAATAACGGTAGAAAATGGGAAAACATGTTCCCGATTCCAAAAGCAAATCAATGATAAGTTAATTTTAAGTTAAAAAGTTAAAATTTTGAAGAAAAACAGGCATAGAAGCATTTGATATGTCAACCGCTGCTTTGTATCCGACCTAGTTTAGCTCATATATCTGGCTGACGCTTTTCTAAGAAAATGGACTGTGGGAAATGGACGGTCATTCGGACGGAATAAAACAATTTATAAAAGTACAATTATATCTAGCAACAGCTTTCCGCATCGCCAAAGGTTCAGGTGCTGAATATGTCTAGTGCAATCATTTTCCATCCATCACAAGTTCATTCATTCATAAGTTCAATCCCTTCCAAGCAAAGCCAATGCCAGGGAAGCACTCCTCAATTCCCAGACGTATAGCAGCATCGTTCTCCTCCCTGTAGCGTATCTTTTGGCTGAAGCATCGAAAAATGATCCAGGTAATTACCGATTGGGCAGCGTCACCGATCCTGTCGGACACAGAGTCTGAAAATGCAGCTTGAGACTTTGCCTTCGTCCGGTGGAGTGGCCGCAGACAGAGCAAGCGTAGGGTCGCATTTGCAGACACTGCATCACATGCGACAGCAGCAGCACCGACCTACTCTTTATCGACCCCCAGCTTACAACGGCGGTGCATTTCTGGCAGGGGGTGGACGCAGAGGATGACTCAGACTTGACTGGAGAACTGAAGCTATTCCTGCACTCAATTGTTTGTTGGCCTGGCTTATTCTCTGCTAGTATTCCTGCCAATCTCTGCTGTCTACCCTGGTAGTTCAGTTCTGCTGAGGCCAAAATGTCCATTTGTGCACTGCCAGGCAAGCTGAAAAGGAGCAGTAGCTTTGCAAGACTCCAGCATGAAAGACAGAAGAGCAACCTCTTTGCTTTCACCAAATGCTCTTGAAGCAGGCAATGACTCAGAAGCGTGGCAAAATCCAGGGCTTCAAAGCTGCAGCAGGAACAAGACCAGACCGGACTTTTTTTCCGTGGTGGAATTGAAGTCGGTGCCGTATGAATTCTGAGTTTTTTAAACATTCAAATGAACAGTCAAGACAGATATTATTCGCCATTTTCGGGTGCTTAATGCTGGTCAACTTTGTGCGCACTTATGCCGAGTTGGATTGGTGCTAGGTGAAGAATGACTGCTTTTCCGGCATTGTGTGCGTTATTTATTATGAATGATTCTTGGGCATTGAATAGAATAGCATTGTCATTTCTTGCACTTTAAGATTGGAATCGTACGAGCAGAGCGTAAGCCAAGCCAGAGCGCGTTAGCCAAATACAAGACTTTTACGGATTTTGTAAATAAGAATGGCTGCCATAAACTTTCAGTTATGCACTCAACTTGTGCAGATTTTAGCTAATTTCAGTGCAAGATTTTAAAGAACTAGTTTTTAACAAAACCTGGCTTTTTTAAAAAAAAATTTTGATCTAAACTAAAAAATAATGCTGATTTTGTCTGTGCAAAGGGTATGGATATCGTGTGATTTTTTAGTTGATAATTTGACTTAATCGTGTTTTCAGCAAAGCAGTCATGGTTTTCAAATGGATTCATGCCAATCTGGGCTCAGTAATGCCTATGCGAAAAAGGAGGAGCATATTGGCCATAGAGGAATCGTCGCCTGGAGGCCGATTTCTTGCAGCCAGGATTGGTCAAAGAGCAGACACCAAAAGCAGATGCTGCCGATCACCACAACATCCAGCCAGCACCAGTAGCAGTCAGCGCAGGTCAAACGTTTCCCCTGCAGCTCGCATTCTTAATTGTCCACTACTCCACCTAGCTTGCCTTTCCAACCCGTTCCAAATGCTGTTCAGCCATGGTGTTGGCTGAAACTTGGCATAGCAGCAGAAGAGTTAGAAATAAGGCAAAAGACTGCATTCGAGAAGCGACTCTTGAGATTCCGTGTGCTCTTCGGCATAACATAGAATGCTTGGCTGTGCATTGCTTGGCTGTGCTGGGCAATTAATATTGTAATTGCGCTCCATGCATTGCAAAAATGGCATCAAAGATTTATTCAAGCTGAGCTTATATTAATTGTGGCTAGACCGGGAGAGCAAAAAAAGAGAAAGAAAAAGAAGATAAAAAGGAAAGAATTGAAAAAAGTTAGCTTGCAAGGAAAGAATCTACTACAACCATGTAGAATGGAATGAGAATAGCTTCAAGCATACGCAAATTTCATGCATTACGACAATTAATACAAATTTAAAAAAAGCGTTTATTTTCAAAAAAAATGAAAAATGCAATTGTTTTGAAATTGTAAGGATCTAACTTTCCTCGTTTTCCTATTCTTAATTAGTCGTGTGCAAAAAATCAACGAAAATTCCGTCATTGTTTGTTTACTACTTTAGCTTGGGAGTTCTTTAGCCGGTCAAAGTAAAGTTGACAGATGTAAAATGCTACCCTCTGGTGCTTGGAAATTTGGTATTGTTATGCTAACATCAGCAAAAGAAGGGGCATCAAATTTCAATGCCGTCCAAGCTGCCCCTCAACAAATTATTCGTAGCAAATGGCGGTGACATTGATTAAGCTTTGATTGCCGCAGATTTCTAAATTTGTTTTCCCTTTTTGCTCTTTAGTCCTATTTTGCCATTAAGTTGTGCATTCTTCAATCTGCCCCAAAACATTTAAATGAGCAAGATATGCTATGACGGAATTTTCCATACCGTCCCTGTACCATCGATATCCGTTATTCTCACTAAATAAAGACTTCAGCTATCCAAAATTGTCAATCACTTTATTGGGCACTTTATTATATTCCAGAGAGGGCACGTATCAAACCTGCGCTATTGAATCATTGCCTCTAGCTTTTCAGATTTTGAAATGCTAACGGTTTCGAAGTCCCGTGACGAACTCCAGAAAAGGCTGGAAAACCATCCTACATTTTTTTGGCGAAAATTGCTCAATAATTTACTTGGCTTTGATGACATGTCATGGCACTCTTTGAGCACTTTATAGAAGTGGTCAACGGCTTCCGTAGCATCCGACAGAGGTATACGCAGGGCCTCAGCTATCACGTCTGGAAACCAGCAATGCGGCCCCATCCTCGATATACAAGCCTCCATTTTAAGGACTTGCCTGCAATGGCATGGCCTTGGCTGGAGCTGGGGTCTGGACAGGATGCAAACTTAGACTAACTTGCAGCATTCCACGGAGTCATCCTCCGCCTCGGTGTTGCAGAATTGCAGGGCGCAAGCTTGCACGCGCTGTAGGTTGCAATTCGCCTTCGCCTGACTCACTGCAACTTTGAGAATGAAAGGGGTAGTGCATCTGAATAGGTTCCCTTGGAGAACTCATGAAAGCTGCAAAACCGATTTCTAAGCGCAATAATAGGGATAAATAAAACTGAGTTGATTGTTTTAGCAAAAAGGCAGAGAAAGTGAAAGATTAATTTGAATTTTCTGCTGATACAAATGGTCTTGTAAAAAGGTCAGTTTCACGGCCTCTGAGACAAGCAGATGAAACCTGCTGCCATTAGTGCTAGCAGAATGGACGATCGCATGATGTCGCGTGCAAAAGCTATTCGTTGTCTGCAGTGGTTGAAAAAGAAAGTGCTAAAGCTGCTGAAGCGAGCGTTAAATACGTCTGGATTACTTCCCTAGCTGCGCAATGACGATGTATAAGCCTGAATAATACAATAGCGAAAAATCACTCAGGGCCTTTCTATCATTGCATTTATCTCGTATCTTATGCTGACTAGTATGAACGATTGTTGTCTGCTGAATGTGATTCGCTCCTACCCACAAATTGCAAGTAGTACTCCTAGATGCAAGTAGTAAATTGCTCGTCCTAGATGTTCCTTCAGTGTGAGTCATACCATTTTTAAATTAGTTATACCATTTTGATATACCATTTTTAAATTAGTTATACTGAAACATTTTTTGATTGACACAGAAAGTAAAGTATATCTGGCGGTAAACTAAGCATAACATTGGACTATATGATAGGTTGGCACTTGAAATTCTGCACCAAAGGAGCAAAGGCAAGCATTAATAGCTATCTTGGCACTTGGCTATCCTAAATGATGAATCCAACTATGCGCCGTACTTCTGCTCGTCAGTGAGCACGCCCTTTGGCATGTCGCTGAAGAACTTGGAGGCGGCCTGCGAGGCCATCACCGACTGCAACGCGCCAACTCCTGCACACACTCCTTCTATCAATCGCAATCCATCTACACGCCGTACTTCTGCTCGTCAGTGAGCACGCCCTTCGGCATGTCGCTGAAGAACTTGGAGGCGGCCTGCGAGGCCATCACCGACTGCAACGCGCCAACTCCTGCACACACTCCTTCTATCAATCGCAATCCATCTACACGCCGTACTTCTGCTCGTCAGTGAGCACGCCCTTCGGCATGTCGCTGAAGAACTTGGAGGCGGCCTGCGAGGCCATCACCGACTGCAACGCGCCAACTCCTGCACACACTCCTTCTATCAATCGCAATCCATCTACACGCCGTACTTCTGCTCGTCAGTGAGCACGCCCTTCGGCATGTCGCTGAAGAACTTGGAGGCGGCCTGCGAGGCCATCACCGACTGCAACGCGCCAACTCCTGCACACACTCCTTCTATCAATCGCAATCCATCTACACGCCGTACTTCTGCTCGTCAGTGAGCACGCCCTTCGGCATGTCGCTGAAGAACTTGGAGGCGGCCTGCGAGGCCATCACCGACTGCAACGCGCCAACTCCTGCACACACTCCTTCTATCAATCGCAATCCATCTACACGCCGTACTTCTGCTCGTCAGTGAGCACGCCCTTCGGCATGTCGCTGAAGAACTTGGAGGCGGCCTGCGAGGCCATCACCGACTGCAACGCGCCAACTCCTGCACACACTCCTTCTATCAATCGCAATCCATCTACACGCCGTACTTCTGCTCGTCAGTGAGCACGCCCTTCGGCATGTCGCTGAAGAACTTGGAGGCGGCCTGCGAGGCCATCACCGACTGCAACGCGCCAACTCCTGCACACACTCCTTCTATCAATCGCAATCCATCTACACGCCGTACTTCTGCTCGTCAGTGAGCACGCCCTTCGGCATGTCGCTGAAGAACTTGGAGGCGGCCTGCGAGGCCATCACCGACTGCAACGCGCCAACTCCTGCACACACTCCTTCTATCAATCGCAATCCATCTACACGCCGTACTTCTGCTCGTCAGTGAGCACGCCCTTCGGCATGTCGCTGAAGAACTTGGAGGCGGCCTGCGAGGCCATCACCGACTGCAACGCGCCAACTCCTGCACACACTCCTTCTATCAATCGCAAATCAGCATGGCGCAATATATAGATCAATCCAGAGCTTTTGTTTATGTCCGAAAGATTTGAGCAGCGAAAGAAAGCCTGGCCCTGGCCAAGAGAGCCAACCGGCAGATTTGGCAGCCTCAGCGCCAGCATTGCCCATGGTGCCGGCGATGGCGCCGAATCCGGCGTTGATGATGTAGGCGTTGAAGTCCTGCTTCGGCGCCCCTGCCCGAACCTCTTTCTCCTTGATGCTGTCCCCGATGGCAGCCCCTGCCCCGTGCCCTGCGGCTCCCCCCACCCAACCACCTGCCCACGCTCCTGTACGCACAATTATCTGTCTCCAACTCGGCAAACTCTTCTAGTGCAAACAGCATAATTGTGTTCTAGTGACTTTTGCGTGGCCAAAGGCTACCTGCCGCGTAGGGCAGGGCAATCAGAACTCCAGAGGCCGTAGGGCATGGGTGCGGAGGCCCCGTAGGGTAGCCTAGCATGCAAAGCATGCTAGGAAAAGAATAGGGGCTGTAGCGCCCATGCCCTGAGGCCAGAGGAGCTCTGGGAGTGGCCAAGGCCCGCTTAAGCAGTTACCCCATTTTTATCCGTCATATATATTTGTTTGTGTGTCCGCTGGGCCGACATAGGCTTATTTTTTGTCTGAAGGTCGCCCTGGGTGATGGCTCAAGTCGTTTTTCTGCCATCAGCGTAATGTTTTGGTTTAACTGATTTATATTAAAAATATCGAAAATTAAATATTCAAAAGGTTTGAAAATGTGGAACTCTACAGTTTTTAACCAAATTGACTGAAATTTTCAGTGGAGGGCTATCTAAGTAACCTCTTGCAATATAAATGTACAAATTGCATTAATAGCTGTAATTGTTTAAAATTATTTTTCAATATTTAATAATTAATATTTAAAAATTTAAGCTGATTAGATAATAAATATTTTGCAGACCATATATCTGGAAGGTGCTAAGGATATTCGCAATATAAACAAGTATATGGCGCATAGCGCAATAGGTGACCGCGGAGCGCATCCCCCCTTCCACATTTCTAAAATGGGCTGACTCCCACAATCCCCCCCCATGGCGTTTGCCCCCCCCCCCCCCCAAGGGGGGGGGGGGGTCCCCCCCCCCACGCATCTGCCGGCCCCCCAACGCATCTGCCCCTCCCCCATGGTCGAACCCCCCCCCCCAAATCTAAGATGCTCCTAACCATGTGCAAGGTGCTCAATCAGTGCTCTAATCGGCAAATCGGCAGGTGGGGGGGGGACAATTGGAAAACTTTTCGGTTGGGGGGGGGGGGGACAATTGGAAAAGTTTTCTTTTGGGGGGGGGGGGGGGACAATTGGAAAAGTTTTCTTTTGGGGGGGGGGGGGTACAATTGGAAAAATTTTCGTTTGGGGGGGGGGGGACAATTGGAAAAATTTTCGTTTGGGGGGGGGACAATTGGAAAAGAAAACAAGTACTTTTTGAGCTTATCACCTATGTTTGCGGGTCTCTAAGCAACTATACTTGGTACTGCCACAGTATACACGGGTTTTGACTAAGCCTAAGAGGGGAAACAGAATCAGTATCCAAGCTGTATTCAAGATAAGTAGAAAAAATGCTAGGGGGGGACTCGTCGATGGGGGGGGGGGATTTGTACGTGGGGGGGGGGGGGACACGTCAGTGGTGGGGGGGCAAACGCTTGGGGGGGGGGGCAACCCCGTTGGGGGGGGGGATTCTGGGAGTGAGCCCTAAAATGCCTTTCCTTCCCAAAAAATATCATTACCTTTCAGGAAAAAAAGTTTGTCAAGATCCGTTGAGAATTCGGCATTTCTCAGCATCGCCCTTTTTTAACCTTTCTACCCAAAAAAGTAATATTTCAAATGCTCCTGGTTGGGTTCAGCCCATCAAGATCTTCCTAAAATTTCATTACCTTTCAGGAAAAAAAATTTATCCAAATCCGTTGAGAATTCGCCATTTCTCGGCATACCCAATTTTTCAACCTTTCTACCGAAAAAAGTAATTTTCAATTGCTCAAAAACCGGGCCTACCCCTCCAAATCTTCCTAAAAATTGATTACCTTTCAGGGAAAAAAAAGTTTGTCCAAATCCGTATAGAATTTGCCATTTCTCAGCATACCCCATTTTTCAACCTTTCTACCCAAAAAAGTAATGTTTCAAATGCTCTGGGACCGGTTCCACCTCTCCAGATCTTCCTAAAAAGATATTACCTTTCAGGAAAAAAGTTTGTCAAGATCCGTTGAGAATTCGCCCGGGGCCAGCATTTCCAGATACACATACATACATACACATGAGGACAAAAGTTGAGTAACCTCTATAGAACTGAGTTGAGTTGAGTCTCCAGTTGAGTAACCTCAAAAAGGTGGAAGCTTTTAAAATTTGCTAATTTTAAACATTTAAGACAGACGTTTTGGTAGGGTTAAGAATTGGTTGACCACTTTTTTTTCTGACCCCCAATTTTTATTGTTGGATATTAAAAAGCAAACATTTTTATACTATGTCCTAAAGGGAAAGCCCATATAATGGTCTACTTCGCCCACAGCAGCTCATTTTGTGAGGCAGGGTCAGGCAGGATGTCGAAAATCCTGGTTTTTTGACCTTCAGCAATAAAATGGCTGCTGTGAGCCACAGACTCAATGGATTTCAAAAATTCCAAGACGGGTATACTCCCAAGAATTTGTACATTAAAACTGAGCCTTTGAATGCTTCAAGCTGATATTTTATTGGGGCGTAAAACGCTCATAAATTTGATAAACACAAAAATGAGAAAAAAAATTTCAGCAAAAAAAAACTGATTTCACCCAAAAATTTCAAGTTTGCATACAAACGAGTGTGATTTTTGAAACCAGCGTTAAATTTTGGTCCAGAAAAGTAGTTTAGTTTTCATCCAGAAGGCTGTCCCGTTAGGACTTCATGGCAATGTTTGATGATAACTACCAAAATGGCCCTATGTTATAACATAGGCAAAAATTGGGGAAAAATGTTTTTGCTTCAAAATTGGATTTTTTGGGCAGGAATCATCCCTCTTTGATGCCTTCCACCTCGCTGTGCCATTTGTTTGACCAAAAATAGTCTCAATCTGCATAAACTGAAGCGCCTGTTTTCCTATGTTATAGCATAGGCAATGTTAAAGCATAGGAAAATGGGCATTTCAATTTCTTAAAATTGAAGAACATATTGGTCAAACTAATGACACAGCGAGGTGGAAGGCATCATAGAGGGATGATTCCTGCCCAAAAAAATCCAATTTTGAAGCAAAAACATTTTTCCCCAATTTTTGCCTATTGGGCTTGCGCGAGCGGAGCGTTAGCGGAGCGGTAGCGCCAAGCCCCTCTTATCGAGTAACACAACCAATTGCAGCTTTCCCAAAGTTTGGCAGGCTGTAGCTCGTCACACAGACGTCGGAGAACGCTGCAAATAGGCTCAATCGACGCGCCGTGGTCGTATTGTGGGGGGTCCTCTTTAGACAAAAATTTTTTAGAGCCTTATTAAAAAAGTTATTTCCAAAAAACTTTTTTAAAACAAGGTGTTCTCGGCTGTCGCCAAGATGCGCGGCTTCATTTCCAAGCCAAACACTTAAGCTACAGGAACGAGTATTACCAATTGCAAAGTCATTTCTTCCAAGTTTTACGCAGGGTTTTGGTAAATGCTAAGTTGTTAATTTCATCGAAAAACCAGTGATTTACGAATTTTCCAATTTTGAAACATCAAAAAACTGAGTTTTGGGTGAAAATCAAAAAATTTCTCCAAGCCCTAATAATGGGGCCAAGGCATCACCAAGGCAGACTTTCATGCAAAATTTCAGCTAATTTCATGGAAAAACCAGTGATTTACTATTTTTAGTGCTTTGAAACATCAAAAAATTGAGTTTTGGGCGAAATTCAAAAAATTACGCCAAGCGCCAAAAATGGCCTGGAGATACCACCCAGGCGGACCTTCATGCAAAAAATCAGCCAATTTCATTGAAAAACCGCGGAGTATGGGCCTGGAACAGACAAATATATATATATATATATATGCGGACAGACGGACGCAAAAATGGGGTAACTGCTTAAGCGGGCCTTGGCCGCCCGCCGCTTCGGGCAGGGCGCCAGAGCTCCTCCGGCCTCCGGGCATGGGTGCTACGGCCCCTACGCTTCGCCTAGCATGCTTCGCATGCTAGGCTACGCTCCGGGGCCTCCGCACCCATGCCCTCCGGCCTCCGGAGCTCTGACTGCCCTACCCTCAACGGCTGGCGGCCTTCGGCCGCGCAAAAATGTCCGGTGTCCGGGCGCACACCGACCGTCCGACCGACCGTCCGTCCGTCCAGCAAGTGTTGCAGACACTTGGGCAACATCTGGGGTGTGGATCTCAACGGTTCTAGGGTAAATCGATGCCGCTGAGTGTCATGGCACCCCTAGTTTCTGCATTTTCCGCGTTTTTTAGGTCGAAACATCAACTTTTTGGGTAAAAATTCAGTTTTTTGGGGGTTTTTTGCATGTTTTTCAATTCCAGCTCTATATTTATGCTTTTTACAGGGTTTTTCGCCAAAATAACAACGCCATATAGGTAATTATGAACGTAGATTACGATGGTGGCACCCGTTTGCTTCTACTTGGTCTCCTTGGGCTTGCACGAGGCCGTGGTGAACAAGCAGGTCATCATCAACTTCATTTTGAGGAATTGTAGATGGTTTTTGGTCTAAAAACAGCACCATATAGGTAACTTTGCATGTAGAATACGATTATGGCGCCCGCTTCCTTCTATCTGGTCTTCATGAGCTTCCACTAGGCCGTGGTGAACAAGCAGGTCATCACTAACTTCATCTTGAGGCATTGTAAATGGTTTTTGGTCTAAAAAACAGCACCATATAGGTAACTTTGGTCGTAGAATACGATTGTGGCGCCAGTTTACTTCTATCTGGTCTTCATGGGCTTCCACCAGGCCGTGGTGAACAAGCAGGTCATCACCAACTTCGTCTTGAGGCATTCTAAAGGGTTGGTGTGCCTACAAATAGCATCATATAGATAATTTTGGACGTAGATTATGATCCTGGCAGCCCTTTGCTTCTAGCTGGTCTCCATGGGCTTGCACTAGGCCGTGATGAACAAGCAGCCCATCATCAACTTCATCTGGAGGCATATTAAAGGGTTTTTGACCCTACAATTAGCATCATATAGGTAATTTGGGATGAAGATTATGGTATGTTTTTCATGGGCTTCCACCTGGCCGTGGTGAACAAGCAGCTGATCACCAACCCCATCTTCGTCTCCATGCATAGGGGCCTTGCCCCTGTATGAAGTGGATGAAATTATTATATAGTGGGTTATACTAACCCAAAAAGTATCTCTTATCTATATTTTACCTGCGATTGAAGTAGGGGAAATTTTTTATTTAGCTTAATTTGAATTCTACTTGCAACTGAAGTGGATGAAATTTTTTCTTAGCAAGAAAATAAGTTTTATATCTTAGAGTGTGAACTTTGTGCACTGTAAAATTATCGTCAGTCCAATGTAAAACTTGATTAATTAATGATAAGAGAGCACCTTACTTTAATGGCAATCGATTTGGTAAAAATTTAGTTGGCTCCCAAATTTTTTGCAGAATTTATCCATTAGTTGAAATATAATTTTTCTCAAGTTCAAAATATGTACATAGAATTAGACCAAGGCATATTTTTATAACCAATTGCAATTAATTGCAATGGAGATAGGTAGCAGAGACAGTTAAAATTTGTTTGCTATGCATAATTTTTTATACATTTTACTTTTTTCAGGAGCTCAGATTTTATATATATATTAGTATTTTGGCCAGGTGCTCTCTTATCATTAATTAATCAAGTTTTACATTGGACTGACGATAATTTTACAGTGCACAAAGTTCACACTCTAAGATATAAAACTTATTTTTTTGCTAAGAAAAAATTTCATCCACTTCAGTTGCAAGTAGAATTCAAATTAAGCTAAATAAAAAATTTCCCCTACTTCAATCACAGGTAAAATATAGATAAGAGATACTTTTTGGGTTAGTATAACCCACTATATAATAATGTTATAACATAGGGCCATTTTGGTAGTTACCATCAAACATTTCCATGAAGTCCTAATGGGACAGCCTTCTGGATGAAAACTAAACTACTTTTCTGGACCAAAATTTAACGCTGGTTTCAAAAATCACACTTGTTTGCATACAAACTTAAAATTTTTGGATGAAATCAGTTTTTTTTTTGCTGAAATTTTTTTCTCATTTTTGTGTTTTTCAATTTTATGAGCGTTTTACGCCCCAATAAAGTATCAGCTTGAAGCATTCAAAGGCTCAGTTTTATTGTACAAATTCTTGGGAGTTTACCCGTCTTGGAATTTTTGAAATCCATTGAGTCTGTGGCTCACAGCAGCCATTTTATTGCTGAAGGTCAAAAAACCAGGATTTTCGACATCCTGCCTGACCCTGCCTCACAAAATGAGCTGCTGTGGGCGAAGTAGACCATTATATGGGCTTTCCCTTTAGGACATAGTATAAAAATGTTTGCTTTTTAATATCCAACAATAAAAATTGGGGGTCAGAAAAAAAGTGTCCTTGGCTTCTATTTTTAAACCCGGATCCTATGACAATATTTGCGTAAAAAATAAAATTAAAGTTTATTTGAGAAGATAACCGACTGGCCCAGCGACCAGGGTGCCGCCGATGACGACAGCGGTACAGAGAGTGCTGGATGTGCACTTGGCAGCTGCTCGCTTGGCCTGATCTGAGTCCCCGTTGATCCCGTGGCCCGCGGACACCGCATAGCCTGCGGGCCACCGCCATAAACTCCTTCTCAGCCAAGGATAGGCTGACAACCGATGAGAGGGACGCTTTCCCAGAACTTCGTCATCGTCCCGTCCTTTGAGTAGTCCAAGAGGAACGCCATCCTGCTTTGCAATGAGCTGAAGAATCACGATAAAAGAGTAATCAAGGTCTGCTAGACAGCTGGGCTAGATCGAGAGCGTGTATGCAGTGCACGGAGGACAGCAGAGGAGGAAGGAAGCCGTAGGAAGAGGTTGTGGAGGGGAGGCAGCGCACATAGGGCAGGCAGGGAGGGAAGCCTCGGAGGAGGGCAGGCCTTGTTGTGGCTATCAGAGTGCGGAGTGAGTCATTGGGTGTTGGCGCCGGGGCCGTAGTCCTGCATAAGGATGCCGCAGACGCCGGCTTGGATGCGGCGGATGGAGTGCAGGGGCTGGGTTGAAAGTTGAAGAAGTTAACTGTCCGCAGGGTGGGTGATGAGAAGGGTCCATCAAGGGAGACAGCAGAGGAGGGAGGGGGCTGTAGGGAGAGGTAGTGGAGGGGAGGCAGCGCACATAGGGCAGGCAGGGAGGGAGGCCTCGGAGGAGGGCAGGCCTTGTTGTGGCTATCAGAGTGCGGAGTGAGTCATTGGGTGTTGGCGCCGGGGCCGTAGCCCTGCATAAGGATGCCGCCATGGACTGCATGAGTTTACCAGCTTCCTATCTATGGACTGTCGAGGTGCTGGTTTTTCTAATATCAGTCCTTGATGTGAAATTAAGATGATTATTTAATAATAAATAACTAGAGTGATTAATGTCAGAAACCTTAGAGGAGCGGTTTATTGGGTCAAATTGTATAATTTATTTGTTAAACGAAAAAAAGGCTACAAACAGCAAAACAAAGGTCAAATTAACTGAGTGACCAAATCTGGGTACGAAGGCTTCACTCCACTTCTGGATGCCTATTCAGCTCTTTGTCGGGATCAGCATCAGTGATTGCTTAAGTGAGGCCCTTAAAATCATCTGGAATTTAATGTGTTTGCAATGTTGAAAACAAAGGTGCACCTTTTGTTTCAAATTCCAGTGTTAGTTACACCGTAGAGAACAAACAAATGAAGATAATCCATTAAAGAAAACTCATTAAACTAATAATTAATCATTTACAATGCATTAACCAACGTTAAGCTTGAAACATGAAAGTTTGTGTTTTATTAAATTATCAACAAAAAGAATTGCACTTTTCCATTTCCTTCATAGTTTTGTCCAGTTCAAACTTCCACTACTGTAGCTATTTCCAACGCGTCAGGCTATTTCCGTGCAATTTTTTGGAAAAAACCGCAAGGTAACAGCGTTTAAAATGGATGAGAACGGGCTTGCAACGTACAACGATGTCAGAATCCACTCTTCATTTCGCATCCGTGCCCCCCTTTTTAATTTTACTACCTCGACACTCCATTATATCAAAGGTCAGTCATGCCTCCATGATGCCGCAGACGCCGGCTTGGATGCGGCGGATGGAGTGCAGGGGCTGGGTTGAAAGTTGAAGAAGTTAACTGTCCGCAGGGTGGGTGATGAGAAGGGTCCATCAAGGGACCGGATCACCACGCTGGTAATGAAACGAAATAATCTCTGGACCGTTATTCAGCTTCTTCACCATGGATTATGTTTCGACAGTAAGTAGCACCATTTCAGTGAATTTAAAAAACATTCAAAATATATGCTAAGAGAAAACACTGAATTGGAGATTTACAATTTCAATTTCCACTTGGTACAGCCAAAGTCTAATTAAAAATTCTAATTATTTTAATCATTTTAAATACCTTTTGCTTCCGATCCGCTCTCTAGACCCAATATTGGGTCTTATTTTTGCGTCTTGTTATCCAAACCATTTGATATAAAGTTTGATAAGAAGTGAGGAAATGCACATGAAGGATTTTGCTGTGCCCATTTTTCCTTGGCAGAGCCGATTCTAAAATTCAACTTCGAACTGTGAATGTGAATGTTCCTTACGGAATAAACTTTAAACGCTGTCAAGTGCAAGTGTGGACGTGTTATAGGCGTAATTTGCGCATTTACTTTTGCGCACTCCATGGGCCAGCTGTTTTCTAGGTAGAATTTGACACCGTTTAGGCTCGCTGTGGATGTAGGTCTAGCTGTTGAATGCCTTCAACTCTCTTCCACCAGAAAGAAGCACAACAATCAAAGAAAAATCTGTTATTCATCGGCAATGAGTGAGCTGCTGAAATTGGCTTCCTTCATGGAGCCTGACGGAGAAGACGACATCCAGTCTTTCCTCCACAATTTCTCGCCGGTTCTTGCTAGTTGAAGCTTGCCGGAGAACACACCTCATTTGTTGTAGATTGAGGATTGGCCATTTCCCAACACTATGGATCCACCTCTGCATGACCAGTATAACCCATTTGAGGTTTACTAACATGTAAACCTTAGAAAAATTATTTTTTAAAAAATTCGAACCTGTTTTCTCAATTTTTCAGCTAAGCCATTGATTTTTCACTACGAATAATGTAAATTTTGGCCAATCAAAAAGCTTGATAAAAAATTGGTGTTGGAAATTGAAAGTATCATGCATATTTCTGCGATCATTTTCCACATCAAACGATGCGTAGTTATCAGGTAGAGCAAAACGAGCCTCTGCAAGGTTCCGTCCAAGTTCCATCGCCAGACACTGCCAATACACAGGTAGGCAGGTTTTTACCACTGACGCGTAACTCCTCTAGATGTTTTTCTGTCATAAAATTTTACCAAAATTCCCAAATTGAAGAACTCAAGGTCGAGCGATGTCATTTTGGACAGCAACGGATATGGGCAGGAGAACGCCTGCACCGAGATTCAGGTGGACAAATCCCATAACATTGTTGCAGTAATTTTATGTATCAAACCAATCCGAGCTTATGTCCCAATTGAAGCATTTGTGAAAGAGGCATTGGCAAAGAGGTAGAAGAAGTCGTTGTAGAAGGAGCGAAAGGCGGACGCACTCCTAGAGGCCGGCTCCTGGACTATGCTGGATGTCATGCGCAGCATCTACAAGCCAAACCGAGGCGACGAGCCCGACACCCACAAATACCTGTCGCATCGGGAATTTGAGGAAAAGGTCAGCGCCCTTTTCTGACGAGGAGGTCGGAAAAAGCTAGGCAAAAGATGATGCAGAAGGAGCAGATCAAAGACGAGGAGAGGGTGGAGATCGAAGCTGAACTGAGCAAGGCTCCCAACGCAGGCCCCGAGCTTCGAAGGGAGATCAAGGCTGAGGCAAGGAAAGGAGCCAAAGCGAAGACCAAAAAGCTCTATGATCTAGAGTCACGTCAGCGGACGGTACGTTTGACTTGATGATGATTTTTTATTTTATTTGATGAGTCAACTTTTATTTGATGATTCAAGTTAAGAAAGCCTTCTAGCCTAAACAATGTGGGTTTATAAGTCCTCCTAGGAGAACATCAAAAACGGGTATATGGTTGCAGTCATCGGCAGGGGCGGTCTGTCAAGCACAGCGGATGGGTTATGAAGCCTACCTCGAGAAAGAGCCTAGCCTCAGTCCCCAGGAACAAGTGGAAAGTCTCAAGAAGCTCATCGGCAACACTGTCGGAGCTCGAGACGTCTTCTTTTCTTTGCATTTTTTCAACCATAGCAATTGTATCAAAAGAAAAAGAAACGATCTGAAGTCTTTTGTCGGAAGTTAAAGGTGGTAGATTTCAGTAGCAGTAGTTATAGGTGGTAGATTTTAGTAGATTGTAGCAGCTTAAAAGGTGGTAGATTTCAGAAACACTACGATTTTCCGGGACCCTTCACTCAGAAGAAGCCGCCACGAAAGGCAAGGAAGCGAAAATTGGCAGAAGACCCCTAATAAATGGGCCTTCCTCCTCATTTCTTAGCGGTCGTGCCTTCTCTGCAGAGTGGAGCCAACTTTCTTATTCAGACAACTGACACGCTCGTGGCTTGTCAGGACCCTGTACCTATTCTTCGCTATATTTTGTTTTTCGGCTTGCCACCCCTTGCTTAGACATGCAAATTACTTTATTAATGCCCAGCACACTGCTTGATTGTAACTACTTATGCACACTCGCTTTGATACCCGCCTTGCTTTTGTTAAATTGGTTTGTTTTAACGAAATTTTTTAACTTGTTGCTTTGAAAAATGAATAGTAGATGCGAACATGTATTATCATATTTTTCATGTACTCGCGAACGTCAGTTTTACCCTTATTTGCACGATAGTTTTGCTTGAAAGATTCCGCCTCCATTCTACCTCCGATTTGTAATAACAAATTAAAAACTAAAGAACTGATTAGTTAAATGCAAAAGTTACAATACGTTGAAAAGTATCAGTCGATTCTTCTTTATCAAAAACTAAAGGCATGCCACAAGACCTGAAGTATCATGGAAACGCAAACGCCTACTCCAAAAATGAAGATGATAAAGCGAGTAGGCTGACGTACGTCCAGAATGTAGACTACGCTGTGCGCAAAGCGGCAGATGGCGAACACGCGGAAGTGAACCATTGCATGATCTGCATTTGACTCTTATTTGGGTAAAGAAAGCAGATGAGTGGCTAGAACGATAGGCGGGATTGACGGTTGTGATGTAGGCAAGGCTGGCCAGAATGAAGAGATAGATATTCTCACAATCATTCTGGTGAGCTGCGCGAATTCGGTCTACGTGTGGGTGCGATTGCCCGACTGGCACCTACAAAAAAGCGGTTGGAGCATGGAGCTGAACATTGGCCCAGGCACAGATATACCTTTGCTTGCCCCACTTTAACAATATAGCGCAAACCTTGTATTTGATGCGAGCTAAGGCAGTGACTGGAGCTATGAGCAGCATCTTTAGGAGGACCAGCGCAGTGTAGAAGCAAAAACCACTCCATAATTCCTTTTCAATATTGAGACAAAATCGAGTTTCATCAATTTGGGATGCATTCATTATCACTACTAGAAGTGGACAGGGTAAGGGGTAGGGGTAGGCAGGTATGTATTGGATTGGACCCACGCAGTTGCCCCAGAAACTAGTTATGCGTATAGTTTTGCCCTCTTTCGCTTTTTTCAGCATAGAACATGGCGTTTAAAATGAATTAAAATGCAATGGTTGAAATTTCTTGTGCTACTCTGGAAACGTAACAATTCGTTTGCTGTTGCACCACTGCTGTTGCCATGCATGTAAGGATGTAACAAGTAAAATATAGATAAAAGCTAATTCAATTTTGGGTAGCATGGGTAGCTCCACTTAACAATTTTGGGTAGCTCCACTTACCAATTTTTCAACTAAAACATATTCTGTAGGTGGGTGTCGAAAACAGTAAACGCTTGAGCATTCTTGCGTCTAAGATCTGTGGGCACTCAATGGCATAAGCACTATCTGTCTTTATCGACATACACAATCACTATACACAGCGTCTCAATGAGTCCGGGTTCAAAATTGAAACACAACATAAAACTCAGATTTCGCTTTTTTTGAACTGCAAGCAGTGTCGTCTGACTGTTGCTATGCCCTGCAATCTAGGTCGCAAGCGCAAGGAAGCTACGTTGAAGCAGCTTTCGGTTTGTGCTATTTTTGCAGCATTAGCCCAGGGCCCCTGGCAAAGTATCGCATAGAAATAGGTGTTTATTTGCTATTTTGTTTTAGTGGCATTGTCTCACGAAAGCTATCGCTTGATCGTTCTTTTACGCAACAATAGCTAAGAGCTAAGCAAATCCTTGTTCACAGAATCTGGCAGCCAAGGCGAACCAAAGCAACGGTCTACTGCGCCTTCTACAGCGGGTGCCCCACGTGGCTGCAGCAATCGTCCACCACGTGGGCATCAAGCACTGGGCCAATCTCCGCCTCAGCTGCCAGGCTCTTTCCAGCGCCGTCCGCCGCTATTCCAGAGTCAGATCCCTCGAAATCTACGTCTCCGACTCCTTGGAACTAGGACTCAGCCACCTGACAGGCCTCAGCCATGAGCCCTGGCAAGAGCATCAGATGCTGGAACTCAAGGCAGCATCCAACAAAGGCGCTCTGCTCCGTCTCCTTCAGTTTGCCGCCAGCCGCTACAACCTCCGGCAGGTCCAATCGCTAGACATCGACTTCCGCAGCCAGGACGTCCAATCCTGGCTGCCGGAATTGGACCAGCTTCCTAGCTATCTCAATCGAAACAGCCTTTTGGATTTATCCTTGGATCTCGGCAGAGAGCGGAACTTTGAACTGGAACAGGCCCTAGGCCAGCTGCCTTGGCTGCCAAGGATTTCTCAGAGTCTGCAGAGTCTGCGCTATCTCGACGTTCACATGGACCATCTGACCGGCCTACCCTGGCTGCCCCAAAGCCAGCACCTCAAGACGCTTCTCCTGATCACCTCCGACGATTTGGAGCCCATTCCCGTCAGCCTCCTTCCTGCTTCTCTGGAGCAGTTGGAGCTGGTGGGACCTGGGGAGGACGACCAGGTAATCTATGCCATTCTGCGCCAGTGTCCACAGCTGCGGCAGTGCAGCACAGAGCTGCTGCGCCTCCAAGGCCTGCTGAAACTGGTGGACCTGTGTGTTTCGGCCGTTCGCAGCTTCAAACTGGAGTCCGAGTTCTTCTTCACCCCCTTCTACGAGCAGGAGGAGGCTGCCTATAGTCTGATGGATGACTGGCGGTTCCTGGAACAGGAGTTGGCCAGGTTTTTGGAGCGAAGGACGTCGCTTCGTCTGATCCCCTATTTCTGGACCCATGGAGCAGAAAGGCTTCCGTTTACTTTGTCATTCATATCCGAAGATCATCCACACTTTTTGTTCCATTTGAATAGCGCAATTGTCCGGGTGCAGTGATTTTTTTGACAATTTTGTCAGTCAGTTGACAATATATGTCGTATTGACTTCAGTTAAAACTGTTGAGTACAATTGACATAAACGCTCAAAAATAGTGATAGCACACTTGAAGTCGCCAGAAAAAGTGGCGACGGGAAAGGCGCAAACTATTTCGAATAAATATCAATAAATTCGCCAAATATATAATAAATGACCAAATGAGCCGGTTGTGTGGTTTCGGGTGGACGAAATAATCATTGACTTTTTACTATCAAAAATTAAGAAAGATTGAATTTGAAATTTTTGGGACTATTGTTTGCAAAAATATTCCATACTGATGGAATTCATATTTTCATACAAATTAATATTTTCCTTGAATAATATCGACAGATTACAATATTTCAAATCTTTATCAAACCTTTAAAATAATAAGAGTTCCTGCATTCCACATTTCGGCCAGAAACTTCCATCTACTGCCTCAAGTATATTTTGCTTTGAAGTCAGCAAAAAAGGTAGGAGCGAAAAAGAGATAGACATAGAATGCATAGAAGTTTGGCGGAGAAAAAAATATCAATTGATGACAGAGGATCGGAGAGAAGTGAAGCCGCAGTCTTCGTGCGGCCCACCCCAGAAACGGTCTGCACAAAAGCAGAAGGGATCTGGGTGGAAGTAGCGACTGATGCACATGCGGAACACCAGCCTTCAACCATCTTCACCTACACTTTTCCTCCACACCCTCAGCCATGTCCAAAAAAGAACCCTACCGACGCCCTCCTTTTTTTTAAACACCCTTGGCATATTATTTGGTGAAGTAGGATTTCATATCCATATCAACAGAGTTTATTGAAATCTTCAGTGAAAATGAAGAATTGGGGCAATCTTCTTTTTTACATACGATTTACACATGCCTGAATTCTAGCAGCAATGAAGGAAAATTTAAAACAGTTGTTGGAAAAGGCACATGGCAATCAGCCTAAAGAGAATATAAAAAGTGGCTAGCCTGACGAGCTTGATGTCTAATAGTAAGTCGAATCCGTTGCTAGCATTGCCACGAGTCACAAAGGGTGGAGACTTATCGGGCACAGTTCTAGTGGGATATATATAAAAGCTCCATCTCCACACCGCAGTCCATTGGGTGGTTCGGATAGCACTGCTCTTCTCGGCTCCTATTCTCTGTCATATCCTTTTTTATGAGATTATCCATGGTGTAATTCTCCGGAAACGAAGTCTGAAAATAACTAAGATCTGCTAAACTCTGACAGTAATTGATATCATTGGCAAGCCAAAAGTGAAACTATTTTCTCCCAAAAATCGATCGCCCCGTGCTCAAAGTTAGAGAAATACATCTACTACTAGCGGAATCTGCCTTTGAGACATTTTCATTTTGTTTTTGCATGCAGAGTCAGGTATTTTTCTAGTGCGCACAAAATCAAAATGCAGGTGACCCAGGAAATTCCACTAATAATAGATGTATTTCGAGTTTTCGAACTTTAAATTCGAGGCAATCGAGTTTTTGGGAAAAAATAGACATTTGGCTTGCCGACGTTACCAGATATTTCCTCAACTTTTATCAGCCCAAGGTGCAAAATACAAGTCCAATAGTGATGGTGTAAGCCATATCATTGAATACCTGCTATCGTCCATTGAGTAGGTGTTGAGAAGAATGAGAAGGACGAATTCTGAAAAATGATTTTGAGGGATTTTCTCAAGATTTCAGCAATTTTCTGGTGAGATTTGGGAAATTCGGGCCTGGCCATTCCATTGGTGAAAGAATCAGAATTATTAGAGCTAGAGCCATTTCAAAATTAAGATCTAGAAATTACCGTGGAAACATACACATGGGTCGAAAAGAGCGGCTGGGCGCTTACGGTTGCCAGCGCAATACCGGGAGGGGGTAGGAAGCTTTCGTAGTTGGCAATTTTTTTATAACTACGCCCCACATTACTCTAGAAACGCAAAAATTGGTCATAATGTTGATTGAATAGTAAGGTAAGTTGTCGTAAATTTTTGTTGCCATCCGACAATCCTGTGCTGCATACGAGTCTTATATATCTGGGGGGTCAATTTTAAGCCAAAAATAGGTATTTTTCAGTTTTCAAGACCATTTTCATTTTTTCCTGGTCCATCCATGTGCTTTCCAACTGGATTCTAATCAGTTTTTCCTAAATGTACGTTAGTTTTTGCATTACTTTGGGCACTAAACGTGAAATTTTTCTTTACTTGCAATTAATTTTATGCTCTGTTCAAAATTTGCTGCTCTGGCGGAGCCACATGATTGAGGCATCACTGCCACTGGGCACCTGAGTCATGAACTCAGGCTGTTTTTCTTGAACAAATCATTGGATCTCTACCAAAATTTAGCAAAGTACTAAACAAATATAGACCACGTTTCTGGCACATTTTTATGCGTTTTGGACATGTTAAAATGATGGAAATTAAAAAACTGCAATGAAATTGAAAAAAAAGCTGGTAAAAGTGCCAATTTGACCCCCAGATATATGAGCCTGTTACACAGCACATGATTGTCGGATGGTAAAACAATTTAGGACAACTTACCTTACTATTCAATCAACATTCTGACCAATTTTTGCGTTTCTAGAGTAATGTGGGGCTGAGTTATAAAAAAATTGCCAACTACGAAGACTTCCTATCCCTACCCACCCCCGGTAGATTAAAGAACGGCGTCGAAAGAAGAAAACTGGTAACAATTATGAAGGTATCTTGGATGATTCTGTCGTTTGAACCCACTTCATCAAAGTCCTCCAGCTTGAAGTGCACTGTGAGCTGGCAACAATGGGCCTGATTGAAATCAGCCAAAGAATAAGCCAGGCAGAGAAGAAACTGGAAGCTTGGGTATTTTGTTCAGTGAATGGGGGAAGCTGAAGTTCCAGTGCCATTTGTCTTCTGGAGACCCGCTTCTCGGTCTGCAACGATGAATTACAACGATTGGCTCGATTGAGGCTCTTATTGGCCTCACGCGGACAGCTCAGGCCTAATTTTAAGCCACAATTTTGTGCAAAGCTTTCAGGGATTCTATATACCCTTTTGTCACTACCACACTATTCCTATGTCGGATGGTGGCCTGGGAAAATAATTGCCCTAATTGCAAAATAGGCTTGATAGCAGAAAGTTCGAGGAGGGAAAAATCAAGAAAATATTGCTCATTTTTGGAATCTAATTTTTTTCAATTGTGGGCTAAAAAAAATGAAGCTTGTGAACCAAAAACAACCTGAACGTTTCGACTTGTGCAGAAATGACTTCAGCAATATGTTCACATCTTCTCACCGTTTCCATATCATCTTTCAAGGAATCACCCATACATATAAGGCCCTAAAAACAACTCAGGCCTTGGCTATGCCTGCCTCCTGGCTCTTTACAGTAGTTCGCGTCACATTCTCTCGAAATCGCCCACCGCTCGCCTCGTCGTACCATAGCGGGTAGTCGGAACGATCACTACGCATCGTTTGTCTTCAGCCATTGCTCACTCGCTTGGAGACAAGTGCAGATATTCAGCAAAAAATATGACAAATATGTCTTAATGACAAAAACCAGAACAATACCATAATGTACATATATGTATTTATCTACTACTTGTGGAATCTGCTGCTTGGACAGTTGCATTTTGTTTTTGGCGCGCAGTTCAGTGTCTCTTTCCATGCGCGCCCAAAAACAAAATGCAGATGACGCAGCAGATTCCACAAGTAGTAGATAAATTTCCTTGACTTTTTGCTCGAGGCAATTACAAAATTTGGAGAAAAAAGACCCACATTTGGCTTGCCGATGGTACCAGTTATTTCTTCCACTTTTAATATAGTGTAAAATGTATAAATACAAATTTATATTATTTTATAACATATGAAAAAAAATAAACTCATTAAAAAATATAACAAACGTAAAAGAATCGAAAATATATTAAGATATTATTGGATAAAAAAATAAATAATAAATAAAAAACAAAATTATTTAAAAAATATAACAAAGAGAAAAGATTCGAAAATCGAAAATACAATAAAAATTTATTGGCAAACTAACATATTTTTTATGAAATTTTCATGATTTATACTTAGGGCAATCGATTTTGGGAAAAAAGAGATCTAATTTTGACCTGCCGATGGTACCAGTTGTTTTCTCAACTTAAAATTTCCAAAATATTTCAGATATTTCTTCCACTTTTAATATAGTGTGAAATGTATAAAAACAAGTTTTATTTTGTTGATTATATATTTAGCCAAGAGTTTTTTAGATAAATAAACAAATAATAAATTAAACATAAACTCATTTTAAAAAATAAAATGGAAGGAAAAAATCTGAAAATTAAAAATACAATGCAAAATTATTGGCAAACAAACATATTTCGGTCAAATTTGTTTGTCTTATACTCAGGGCAATTAATTTTTGGGAGAAAGAGCTTTGCTTTTGGCCTGCCGAAGGTAAAAATTGTTTTCTCACCTTTAAATAAACTAAAATAAAAATGAATGCATGCAAAGGAATCGAACCTGCCAGTTCAATTCAGCTGTCCAATCGCTTACACCACTACACCACTGGTGCATTCGACTCTGTAGTTTAACTAAAGACTTATGAATAAGTGAAGACATGAGGCCTAGGGACCCGGGGAAGGAGGGGAGTGGGGGAAGAAATGAATACCTACTATCGTCCATTGAGCAGATGCGGAGGAGTAGGAGGAGGAGGAGGAGGAGGAGGAGGAGTTCGGACAAATGGTTTTTTACATTTTTCATGCCAAAATAAAGATTTTTGTACAAAAGTAAAAAGATAAACTATAGTTAAATCGATGTTGCTCATTCCAATGGAAAAAGAATTAGAACGATTGGAGCTTCCTGTGATGAGCTAGAGCCTTATCAAAATTAAGATCTAGCAATAACCCCAAAAACGTACACCTGGGTCGAAAAGAGGGGCTTGGCGCTGACACTCCACTAACGCTCCGTTCGCGCCAGCCCAATATCTGGTACCATTGGCAAGCCTAAATGGTATCTTGCCTCTCTCCCAAATGCCCCTAGTAAAAAGTCAAATAAATACAACTACTACTAATGGAATCAACTTCTAGGACAATTGCATTTTGTGTAGACTCGCAGTTTAGTGTCCGCTTTTCATGTGTGCGCCTAAACAAAATGCAGGTGGGCAGGTGGTTCAGCTGATTCCACTAGTAGTAGTTGTATTTCTTTGGCTTTTTATCATACATGTCCCTACAAAAAATGAACCCCCCTCCCGGAGTTGGTTGATTTTACCCCCACCCCCACCCCCCCCTTCCCGGTCGGGTTTTTCCACTGGGGGGGTTATTTGGGAGTTTGACAAAGTTTGTTGTTAAGTAGTGCACCTGAAAAAATTTAGCAAAATAAGGGAGAGTGGCTTTGCGGCATAAACAAAAGGCAACCCCTCCAGCCAGAGATTGATCTGTGTGTTGCAGTGCGCACGACGGTCCCTGTTGCTCCAATAGTTGCAGGCGCTGACTGTTTTCTCCAGCAAGCTCACTTCTGTCAGCCAAAGGCGCAAACTTCGTATGCACTCGTCACCTGGTCCGCATTCTTTAGCCGCCTGCTCTAATCGTCTCTGCAACTTATTCTGTATATGACTCTATTTTGCCCTCCAAACCCTAGGTTTTACTTTCCCTATCTCTTTTATGGGTAGCATGGAGTGTAATCACCTGCTGCTCTTCCGGTGGAACCCCCCAAGAGCAATGAAGCCAAATCAATAAATAGGAGCAGAACTGAAGTAGCTTCATGATGGAGAATGAATAAGAAATAATGTGAGTTTCAGAGGTTTCCCTTTCTTAGATGGTCATTTTTGGGTTAGGTTATTATCAGAGCGGCGTGAGAATGCGCATGTTTAGCCACAAGTTTGTACAGCGAATGAAGAAAAAATGATGGTTGAACATTTTTAGGAGGAATTTTATGATAGAAGCAAGAATCGGATGAAAATGAATTTTTATTCCCTAATTTTGCGGACATTGGAGATAATTACGCCATTGGAGAATTCAGGTTCGACAGCTAATATTCAAGTTTCAAATCAAATTGTTTCTAGTTTATCAATTTTTCCAGATACCTATACGTACATATATATGAGGAGAAGACTAAAATGCTACAGCATGAGAAGCTTATGTATTTTCAATCATCGAAAAGATATAGACAAGATGCAAAGCAATTCTGTTACATTTTTCTTTGAAATGAGAAACCATTTTGAGCAGAAATTTCATCTAAAAACTCCACTGCTCATTCATAAGCAGGCGGCAATTTTGGCAAAAAGAGAATAAAAACTGCAAAGAAAGTTAACAATATATAAAAAATGCAAAATACAATTATTTACTATAAAAACAAATTAAATAAACTTTTAATTAAACTTTTAGCTACAATAAAATTAAAAAGCAAATAAATTGGATAAAAAATAAATTGAACAATATTAGAATCAATCTGAAATTCATTAATGAGTCAAATTATGCTAAGGCATGTAAATTGAAATCAAAGTTGGTGGTTTTTGTTTTTATAAAAGTGAAACTGAAAATAATGAAAAAAAAAATTCAAAAATAACTCATAATTTGAGCAAAACCTGACAAATAAACTAACTTTTGCCACTTATGAATGAGGAGTGGAGTTTTTAGATCAAATTTCTGCTCAACCGACATTACTTTCGATTTGGCTAGGGGCGATGAAGAATGTAGCATTTTGGTATCGGAACGCCAAAGAGTCAGTCTTGTCAAATTAATTAACAATTACTCAGCAATTTGAAGTGGCTCTTTTTTGCATTTAGATGCATTTGCATTTCTTGGCGAGAGCCGAGAATACCTTGTTTAAAATAAAAGGATGTGCAGCGTTAACTCATGTTTGCTCTCCTGGGCTAGACATAAGTCGACATCTTCCACCTTTGTTTGCCTTGATAATTTTGTTCAAGACAAGCCAGTTTATTTCAAGCCCAGTTTGAAGGTGTCTAAATGAAATTTCGTTTACTTGCACAACTGACTTTTCTCAAGATAATAGCTTGGGCATCCTCTGATGGTCGCTCTAATTCCTAACCTGAATGGTTGCCTAAAATGGGGCAGTTCAAGGTTGCTCATGTGGAAACGAAGTTTTCCTAATCCCCAGCGACACCATATCAGGCCTGGCTACATCTCCAGGTTCAAAAACTTAAAAACTCTTATTGAGCCTGACCTTGCGCGTTCAATGATAACTGAAATATTCCAAATTTGTACATGTCCGCCCAAATTCTATGGTGGCTGAATTGAGTCTACCCGAATTCATACTGCAACGCACTCAGCTGCCTGTACATGCTGCACGGCAGTGCAAACGATGCCTTGGCTCTTCGCTTTCTGGATCTTCAACTGCGCGCTGGTGACAATATAGAAGTTCACGATGGCTTCTGGGGTCTCTTGGCAAAGTAAGGAAGCCGCTTCTCCAATCCTCTGCTCACACATTCTCCAACTACAGCTGTACGAGTACCGCAACTGATAGCTGCCCTCCGCTTGTCCAGTCAACCAAGAGTTTTATCTCAGTTCGCTTCAAGAGCGGAAATGCCGTTAGCGAGCCTGCTAGATGGTGAGGGTCATGAGAAATGAGACTCACCAAACGGTAGAGAATGGACTGAGTTGAAGGGCGATGATGTTCTACCCGGCCAAGTTTCAGCCGGAGCTGCCCACAACTGCGTTGCCTACGTCACCACCCACAACCCAGGAACCTTCTCCAGGTTTCTTTGCTTCTGCTGAACGCAAAATGGGTTGACCAAATAGAACATAGGCTATTTGGCCTGTCTTGGCAAGAGTCCTCATCTGATACTGGAGGAGGACGGATCGTGCATATTCAGAACTGTGAACAACTAGTTAGCAACACAAACTCGGTGGCCTAATAAAATATGCCCTTAAAATAAAAATTTTGGCTGATACCCTGAACCCTCCCCTCAAAGGTTTAACCCTACCCTCAAAGATAAACCCCCCCTCAAGAGATAAACCCCCCCCCCTCAAAGGTTTAACCCCCCTCAAGATAATATGCACCATTTTTTTTATTGCCTTAAATTACTTCTCTTTACATATCTCGAAGTTTAAACTCAAGGAATTTTGATATGAACATCTGTATACCTACTTTTTTAGTTAGTCTATACCGGATGGCGGGCGCATGCCTACCAGGAGTAGGGGCTTGTCCCCTACAAGGAGTACCATTCAAGATTCCAACTGAAGGGCTTAGACGCATGCTCGTCCTCGACGAGGTCATGACTGTGGCAGTACCTACTAGTTGAGGACTATCATGCCAAGGGTACTGCCACAGTCATGACCTCGTCGAGGACGAGCATGCGTCTAAGCCCTTCAGTTGGAATCTTGAATGGTACTCCTTGTAGGGGACAAGCCCCTACTCCTGGTAGGCATGCACCCGACTAACTAGCTTATGGACTAATTATGGGCTGTGTTAGAGCAGGGTGTGTGAGTATAGGTAAGTCACTATAAGTAAGGACATATTGCCTTGAGGGGGGGTTAAACCTTTGAGGGGTGGGTTTATCTTTTGAGGGGTGGGTTTATCTCTTGAGGGGGGGGGGCGAAACCCCTTGAGGGGAGGGTTAAACCTTTGAGGGGAGGGTTCAGGGCATCAGCCAAAATTTTAATGGCATTGATCTTTTCACTTAAACTTCTTTTGACCATTGGGCTCTGATTGAGCGAGAAGCTGTGGCCAATTTGAGAAAGGAGGCAAGAAATCTAAAGTCGCAAAAGCTGTTGAGTATTTTTCATGAAATGCAGTTCTAAGTGGTTGGACGCAGAGAGAACTTGCAAGAGTTTCGGTGGCCACCTCACCTCAATACCCAATGTCCGCATCATGGCGCAGATAGTGACGGTTGGACAACTTTGTATAACTTTTATCGCTCCTCAGGGTCGCATGCTTTGGTTACATCTATCGAATAGCGGCTTCGCCTATTCGTTATGCAATGCTAAAAGCCTAACAATGACGCAATTGTTATAAGTACCAATTGCTCAAATAGCCTGATAGTGGTTATTGAAAGAAGTTTAAAGATTGAGGTTTAAGACTAGGAATTGAATTGCTAATACTTCCAACGATTGAAAATTGAGGTTTTTGGAAGCGATGTTGTGTGGGTGGGCGGTCTGAAAAGAATGCTGGAATCCCTATATGCTGTCAAGGATGCGGCTGATCCGCGCAACAGACTCGGCTGGTACTGGGTTGACTATTCTGGCGGTTATTGTTCCCTTTTTTCTACATGCTCTATGAAAAGTCCCTTGTAGAGATTGACGGCAGTCTCTGGTTCGCCACAGAGCCAAACGATAGTCGTGGAATAGAGTTCTGCACCTGTTTCTCTACCTCTGTAAATGACGCCGCTTGTGTGATAGACAGCAAATTACCAGGCCTGTGTCGAGTGAAATAATTCTCTATTTCACTGTTCAAAGTAAATCAAACGAATGAAGCCAGAGCAAACTATTTTCTAAGATTTAGCCCAGCTCAAGGCAGCCATTCTGAGGCGGGCAGCTGAGCGGGATCCAGAAAGAAGCAGCGATCGACCAGTTGTATATGACCTTGAGTTTGTCGCTTCTTGAGCATTTGCAAGGGTAAGACACCCGTACTGCTCTATGACCTTGATTGTTGCCTTTATTCATTGGTTCCTATTTATGAAAGATTTAGCCCAGCTCAAGGCAGCCATTCTGAGGCGGGCAGCTGAGCGGGATCCAGAAAGAAGCAGCGATCGACCAGTTGTATATGACCTTGAGTTTGTCGCTTCTTGAGCATTTGCAAGGGTAAGACACCCGTACTGCTCTATGACCTTGATTGTTGCCTTTATTCATTGGTTCCTATTTATGAAAGATTTAGCCCAGCTCAAGGCAGCCATTCTGAGGCGGGCAGCTGAGCGGGATCCAGAAAGAAGCAGCGATCGACCAATTGTATATGACCTTGAGTTTGTCGCTTCTTGAGCATTTGCAAGGGTAAGACACCCGTACTGCTCTATGACCTTGATTGTTGCCTTTATTCATTGGTTCCTATTTATGAAAGATTTAGCCCAGCTCAAGGCAGCCATTCTGAGGCGGGCAGCTGAGCGGGATCCAGAAAGAAGCAGCGATCGACCAGTTGTATATGACCTTGAGTTTGTCGCTTCTTGAGCATTTGCAAGGGTAAGACACCCGTACTGCTCTATGACCTTGATTGTTGCCTTTATTCATTGGTTCCTATTTATGAAAGATTTAGCCCAGCTCAAGGCAGCCATTCTGAGGCGGGCAGCTGAGCGGGATCCAGAAAGAAGCAGCGATCGACCAGTTGTATATGACCTTGAGTTTGTCGCTTCTTGAGCATTTGCAAGGGTAAGACACCCGTACTGCTCTATGACCTTGATTGTTGCCTTTATTCATTGGTTCCTATTTATGAAAGATTTAGCCCAGCTCAAGGCAGCCATTCTGAGGCGGGCAGCTGAGCGGGATCCAGAAAGAAGCAGCGATCGACCAGTTGTATATGACCTTGAGTTTGTCGCTTCTTGAGCATTTGCAAGGGTAAGACACCCGTACTGCTCTATGACCTTGATTGTTGCCTTTATTCATTGGTTCCTATTTATGAAAGATTTAGCCCAGCTCAAGGCAGCCTTTCTGAGGCGGGCAGCTGAGCGGGATCCAGAAAGAAGCAGCGATCGACCAGTTGTATATGACCTTGAGTTTGTCGCTTCTTGAGCATTTGCAAGGGTAAGACACCCGTACTGCTCTATGACCTTGATTGTTGCCTTTATTCATTGGTTCCTATTTATGAAAGATTTAGCCCAGCTCAAGGCAGCCATTCTGAGGCGGGCAGCTGAGCGGGATCCAGAAAGAAGCAGCGATCGACCAGTTGTATATGACCTTGAGTTTGTCGCTTCTTGAGCATTTGCAAGGGTAAGACACCCGTACTGCTCTATGACCTTGATTGTTGCCTTTATTCATTGGTTCCTATTTATGAAAGATTTAGCCCAGCTCAAGGCAGCCATTCTGAGGCGGGCAGCTGAGCGGGATCCAGAAAGAAGCAGCGATCGACCAGTTGTATATGACCTTGAGTTTGTCGCTTCTTGAGCATTTGCAAGGGTAAGACACCCGTACTGCTCTATGACCTTGATTGTTGCCTTTATTCATTGGTTCCTATTTATGAAAGATTTAGCCCAGCTCAAGGCAGCCATTCTGAGGTGGGCAGCTGAGCGGGATCCAGAAAGAAGCAGCGATCGACCAGTTGTATATGACCTTGAGTTTGTCGCTTCTTGAGCATTTGCAAGGGTAAGACACCCGTACTGCTCTATGACCTTGATTGTTGCCTTTATTCATTGGTTCCTATTTATGAAAGATTTAGCCCAGCTCAAGGCAGCCATTCTGAGGCGGGCAGCTGAGCGGGATCCAGAAAGAAGCAGCGATCGACCAGTTGTATATGACCTTGAGTTTGTCGCTTCTTGAGCATTTGCAAGGGTAAGACACCCGTACTGCTCTATGACCTATATTGTTGCCTTTAGTCATTGGTTACTACTTATGAAAGATTTAGCCCAGCTCAAGGCAGCCATTCTGAGGTGGGCAGCTGAGCGGGATCCAGAAAGAAGCAGCGATTGACCAGTTGTATATGACCTTGAGTTTGTCGCTTCTTGAGCATTTGCAAGGGTAAGACACCCGTACTGCTCTATGACCTTGATTGTTGCCTTTATTCATTGGTTCCTATTTATGAAAGATTTAGCCCAGCTCAAGGCAGCCATTCTGAGGCGGGCAGCTGAGCGGGATCCAGAAAGAAGCAGTGATCGACCAGTTGTATATGACCTTGAGTTTGTCGCTTCTTGAGCATTTGCAAGGGTACGACACCCGTACTGCTCTATGACCTTGATTGTTGCCTTTATTCATTGGTTCCTATTTATGAAAGATTTAGCCCAGCTCAAGGCAGCCATTCTGAGGCGGGCAGCTGAGCGGGATCCAGAAAGAAGCAGTGATCGACCAGTTGTATATGACCTTGAGTTTGTCGCTTCTTGAGCATTTGCAAGGGTAAGACACCCGTACTGCTCTATGACCTTGATTGTTGCCTTTATTCATTGGTTCCTATTTATGAAAGATTTAGCCCAGCTCAAGGCAGCCATTCTGAGGCGGGCAGCTGAGCGGGATCCAGAAAGAAGCAGTGATCGACCAGTTGTATATGACCTTGAGTTTGTCGCTTCTTGAGCATTTGCAAGGGTAAGACACCCGTACTGCTCTATGACCTTGATTGTTGCCTTTATTCATTGGTTCCTATTTATGAAAGATTTAGCCCAGCTCAAGGCAGCCATTCTGAGGCGGGCAGCTGAGTGGGATCCAGAAAGAAGCAGCGATCGACCAGTTGTATATGACCTTGAGTTTGTCGCTTCTTGAGCATTTGCAAGGGTAAGACACCCGTACTGCTCTATGACCTTGATTGTTGCCTTTATTCATTGGTTCCTATTTATGAAAGATTTAGCCCAGCTCAAGGCAGCCATTCTGAGGCGGGCAGCTGAGCGGGATCCAGAAAGAAGCAGCGATTGACCAGTTGTATATGACCTTGAGTTTGTCGCTTCTTGAGCATTTGCAAGGGTAAGACACCCGTACTGCTCTATGACCTTGATTGTTGCCTTTATTCATTGGTTCCTATTTATGAAAGATTTAGCCCAGCTCAAGGCAGCCATTCTGAGGCGGGCAGCTGAGCGGGATCCAGAAAGAAGCAGCGATCGACCAGTTGTATATGACCTTGAGTTTGTCGCTTCTTGAGCATTTGCAAGGGTAAGACACCCGTACTGCTCTATGACCTTGATTGTTGCCTTTATTCATTGGTTCCTATTTATGAAAGATTTAGCCCAGCTCAAGGCAGCCTTTCTGAGGCGGGCAGCTGAGCGGGATCCAGAAAGAAGCAGCGATCGACCAGTTGTATATGACCTTGAGTTTGTCGCTTCTTGAGCATTTGCAAGGGTAAGACACCCGTACTGCTCTATGACCTTGATTGTTGCCTTTATTCATTGGTTCCTATTTATGAAAGATTTAGCCCAGCTCAAGGCAGCCATTCTGAGGCGGGCAGCTGAGCGGGATCCAGAAAGAAGCAGCGATCGACCAGTTGTATATGACCTTGAGTTTGTCGCTTCTTGAGCATTTGCAAGGGTAAGACACCCGTACTGCTCTATGACCTTGATTGTAGCCTTTATTCATTGGTTCCTATTTATGAAAGATTTAGCCCAGCTCAAGGCAGCCATTCTGAGGCGGGCAGCTGAGCGGGATCCAGAAAGAAGCAGCGATCGACCAGTTGTATATGACCTTGAGTTTGTCGCTTCTTGAGCATTTGCAAGGGTAAGACACCCGTACTGCTCTATGACCTTGATTGTTGCCTTAATTCATTGGTTCCTATTTATGAAAGATTTAGCCCAGCTCAAGGCAGCCATTCTGAGGAGGGCAGCTGAGCGGGATCCAGAAAGAAGCAGCGATCGACCAGTTGTATATGACCTTGAGTTTGTCGCTTCTTGAGCATTTGCAAGGGTAAGACACCCGTACTGCTCTATGACCTTGATTGTTGCCTTTATTCATTGGTTCCTATTTATGAAAGATTTAGCCCAGCTCAAGGCAGCCATTCTGAGGCGGGCAGCTGAGCAGGATCCAGAAAGAAGCAGCGATCGACCAGTTGTATATGACCTTGAGTTTGTCGCTTCTTGAGCATTTGCAAGGGTAAGACACCCGTACTGCTCTATGACCTTGATTGTTGCCTTTATTCATTGGTTCCTATTTATGAAAGATTTAGCCCAGCTCAAGGCAGCCATTCTGAGGCGGGCAGCTGAGCGGGATCCAGAAAGAAGCAGCGATCGACCAGTTGTATATGACCTTGAGTTTGTCGCTTCTTGAGCATTTGCAAGGGTAAGACACCCGTACTGCTCTATGACCTTGATTGTTGCCTTTATTCATTGGTTCCTATTTATGAAAGATTTAGCCCAGCTCAAGGCAGCCATTCTGAGGTGGGCAGCTGAGCGGGATCCAGAAAGAAGCAGCGATCGACCAGTTGTATATGACCTTGAGTTTGTCGCTTCTTGAGCATTTGCAAGGGTAAGACACCCGTACTGCTCTATGACCTTGATTGTTGCCTTTATTCATTGGTTCCTATTTATGAAAGATTTAGCCCAGCTCAAGGCAGCCATTCTGAGGCGGGCAGCTGAGCAGGATCCAGAAAGAAGCAGCGATCGACCAGTTGTATATGACCTTGAGTTTGTCGCTTCTTGAGCATTTGCAAGGGTAAGACACCCGTACTGCTCTATGACCTTGATTGTTGCCTTTATTCATTGGTTCCTATTTATGAAAGATTTAGCCCAGCTCAAGGCAGCCATTCTGAGGCGGGCAGCTGAGCGGGATCCAGAAAGAAGCAGCGATCGACCAGTTGTATATGACCTTGAGTTTGTCGCTTCTTGAGCATTTGCAAGGGTAAGACACCCGTACTGCTCTATGACCTTGATTGTTGCCTTTATTCATTGGTTCCTATTTATGAAAGATTTAGCCCAGCTCAAGGCAGCCATTCTGAGGTGGGCAGCTGAGCGGGATCCAGAAAGAAGCAGCGATCGACCAGTTGTATATGAACTTGAGTTTGTCGCTTCTTGAGCATTTGCAAGGGTAAGACACCCGTACTGCTCTATGACCTTGATTGTTGCCTTTATTCATTGGTTCCTATTTATGAAAGATTTAGCCCAGCTCAAGGCAGCCATTCTGAGGCGGGCAGCTGAGCGGGATCCAGAAAGAAGCAGCGATCGACCAGTTGTATATGACCTTGAGTTTGTCGCTTCTTGAGCATTTGCAAGGGTAAGACACCCGTACTGCTCTATGACCTTGATTGTTGCCTTTATTCATTGGTTCCTATTTATGAAAGATTTAGCCCAGCTCAAGGCAGCCATTCTGAGGCGGGCAGCTGAGCGGGATCCAGAAAGAAGCAGCGATCGACCAGTTGTATATGACCTTGAGTTTGTCGCTTCTTGAGCATTTGCAAGGGTAAGACACCCGTACTGCTCTATGACCTTGATTGTTGCCTTTATTCATTGGTTCCTATTTATGAAAGATTTAGCCCAGCTCAAGGCAGCCATTCTGAGGCGGGCAGCTGAGCGGGATCCAGAAAGAAGCAGCGATCGACCAGTTGTATATGACCTTGAGTTTGTCGCTTCTTGAGCATTTGCAAGGGTAAGACACCCGTACTGCTCTATGACCTTGATTGTTGCCTTTATTCATTGGTTCCTATTTATGAAAGATTTAGCCCAGCTCAAGGCAGCCATTCTGAGGCAGGCAGCTGAGCGGGATCCAGAAAGAAGCAGCGATCGACCAGTTGTATATGACCTTGAGTTTGTCGCTTCTTGAGCATTTGCAAGGGTAAGACACCCGTACTGCTCTATGACCTTGATTGTTGCCTTTATTCATTGGTTCCTATTTATGAAAGATTTAGCCCAGCTCAATGCAGCCATTCTGAGGCGGGCAGCTGAGCGGGATCCAGAAAGAAGCAGCGATCGACCAGTTGTATATGACCTTGAGTTTGTCGCTTCTTGAGCATTTGCAAGGGTAAGACACCCGTACTGCTCTATGACCTTGATTGTTGCCTTTATTCATTGGTTCCTATTTATGAAAGATTTAGCCCAGCTCAAGGCAGCCATTCTGAGGCGGGCAGCTGAGCGGGATCCAGAAAGAAGCAGCGATCGACCAGTTGTATATGACCTTGAGTTTGTCGCTTCTTGAGCATTTGCAAGGGTAAGACACCCGTACTGCTCTATGACCTTGATTGTTGCCTTAATTCATTGGTTCCTATTTATGAAAGATTTAGCCCAGCTCAAGGCAGCCATTCTGAGGAGGGCAGCTGAGCGGGATCCAGAAAGAAGCAGCGATCGACCAGTTGTATATGACCTTGAGTTTGTCGCTTCTTGAGCATTTGCAAGGGTAAGACACCCGTACTGCTCTATGACCTTGATTGTTGCCTTTATTCATTGGTTCCTATTTATGAAAGATTTAGCCCAGCTCAAGGCAGCCATTCTGAGGCGGGCAGCTGAGCAGGATCCAGAAAGAAGTAGTGATCGACCAGTTGTATATGACCTTGAGTTTGTCGCTTCTTGAGCATTTGCAAGGGTAAGACACCCGTACTGCTCTATGACCTTGATTGTTGCCTTTATTCATTGGTTCCTATTTATGAAAGATTTAGCCCAGCTCAAGGCAGCCATTCTGAGGCGGGCAGCTGAGCGGGATCCAGAAAGAAGCAGCGATCGACCAGTTGTATATGACCTTGAGTTTGTCGCTTCTTGAGCATTTGCAAGGGTAAGACACCCGTACTGCTCTATGACCTTGATTGTTGCCTTTATTCATTGGTTCCTATTTATGAAAGATTTAGATCAGCTCAAGGCAGCCATTCTGAGGCGGGCAGCTGAGCGGGATCCAGAAAGAAGCAGCGATCGACCAGTTGTATATGACCTTGAGTTTGTCGCTTCTTGAGCATTTGCAAGGGTAAGACACCCGTACTGCTCTATGACCTTGATTGTTGCCTTTATTCATTGGTTCCTATTTATGAAAGATTTAGCCCAGCTCAAGGCAGCCATTCTGAGGCAGGCAGCTGAGCGGGATCCAGAAATAAGCAGCGATCGACCAGTTGTATATGACCTTGAGTTTGTCGCTTCTTGAGCATTTGCAAGGGTAAGACACCCGTACTGCTCTATGACCTTGATTGTTGCCTTTATTCATTGGTTCCTATTTATGAAAGATTTAGCCCAGCTCAATGCAGCCATTCTGAGGCGGGCAGCTGAGCGGGATCCAGAAAGAAGCAGCGATCGACCAGTTGTATATGACCTTGAGTTTGTCGCTTCTTGAGCATTTGCAAGGGTAAGACACCCGTACTGCTCTATGACCTTGATTGTTGCCTTTATTCATTGGTTCCTATTTATGAAAGATTTAGCCCAGCTCAAGGCAGCCATTCTGAGGCGGGCAGCTGAGCGGGATCCAGAAAGAAGCAGCGATCGACCAGTTGTATATGACCTTGAGTTTGTCGCTTCTTGAGCATTTGCAAGGGTAAGACACCCGTACTGCTCTATGACCTTGATTGTTGCCTTTATTCATTGGTTCCTATTTATGAAAGATTTAGCCCAGCTCAAGGCAGCCATTCTGAGGCGGGCAGCTGAGCGGGATCCAGAAAGAAGCAGCGATCGACCAGTTGTATATGACCTTGAGTTTGTCGCTTCTTGAGCATTTGCAAGGGTAAGACACCCGTACTGCTCTATGACCTTGATTGTTGCCTTTATTCATTGGTTCCTATTTATGAAAGATTTAGCCCAGCTCAAGGCAGCCATTCTGAGGCGGGCAGCTGAGCGGGATCCAGAAAGAAGCAGCGATCGACCAGTTGTATATGACCTTGAGTTTGTCGCTTCTTGAGCATTTGCAAGGGTAAGACACCCGTACTGCTCTATGACCTTGATTGTTGCCTTTATTCATTGGTTCCTATTTATGAAAGATTTAGCCCAGCTCAAGGCAGCCATTCTGAGGCGGGCAGCTGAGCGGGATCCAGAAAGAAGCAGCGATCGACCAGTTGTATATGACCTTGAGTTTGTCGCTTCTTGAGCATTTGCAAGGGTAAGACACCCGTACTGCTCTATGACCTTGATTGTTGCCTTAATCATTGGTTCCTATTTATGAAAGAAAAGTCATAATTTTGGCTTTCTCGTGAATAGATTAAATGGCGGTTGCTTTTTTGAATGCAACAAAAAATAAACATAAAAATGTTTTCTCAAAATATATATTTCACCATTAGACAATGACGCAGGTAGCAGCATTTACAATAGCCGTAACGAGTTGCGAAAATGTTTCAGAGCTCTACGCTGTTTCGGCTGGCAAATTCACAAACAATAACTAAAAAGCTTAGCTTTAAACCTATTGGTGTGGATAAGCTTTGTCAAGAATTTTAACTGTCATAAAAGGTTTGTTAAAAAGCCAGCTGCATTTCTAAGAAAACACTGATATGAAACGACTATAAAACACAATTGAAGCACACAACAAAACGACATAAAACACAATTGATTTTAACGACTATAAAACACAATTGAAGCTAGAATGCCAGCCAAACCAATAATTAAGATCAGACCCAAACATGAAAATCTACCGACCTCTGCTTCATAAAATGATAAAAAACTTTCTAAGCGCGACAGCAGAGACTTTTGACAAATGCGTGGATCTGCAAACTTCTAATTGGAAAGTTTTAGAAGAAATAAACAACTGACTGACCTTCGGATTGCCCAAGGCATGGAAGCTGAATATGGCAACTGCCAAGCCGATGTTGAGGCCGAAAACAGTGGCATAGAGCCCCACGTTGGCTTCATAAACCGCCACTCCACCCACCAGCCATGATCCCAGTGCTGTGCCCAATACGAACAGCAACCCTTTCTGGTTTGCACTGCAAGCATGCTTCAGACTCCCATTCCGTCCAAATATGCAACTAAGCGGTCAAAACGGACCAGCAGCAATCTATGCGAATCGCAATCCAAGCACAAGCCGGCTTTTGAGCAGTCAGCGATTAAACAAAGCTAACAAGGCTGCCGTTCGCTGGTGTGGATTGGCGTTGGGTTGACGAGGTCGCTCAGCCTCCATTCCACCAACTTCCACCATTACTATAGTTGCAGAGGCCAGTAGCAGTGCTGGGACCAGTGTCGCTGCAGTCAGCGATTAAACAAAGCTAACAAGGCTGCCGTTCGCTGGTGTGGATTGGCGTTGGGTTGACGAGGTCGCTCAGCCTCCATTCCACCAACTTCCACCATTACTATAGTTGCAGAGGCCAGTAGCAGTGCTGGGACCAGTGTCGCTGCAGTCAGCGATTAAACAAAGCTAACAAGGCTGCCGTTCGCTGGTGTGGATTGGCGTTGGGTTGACGAGGTCGCTCAGCCTCCATTCCACCAACTTCCACCATTACTATAGTTGCAGAGGCCAGTAGCAGTGCTGGGACCAGTGTCGCTGCAGTCAGCGATTAAACAAAGCTAACAAGGCTGCCGTTCGCTGGTGTGGATTGGCGTTGGGTTGACGAGGTCGCTCAGCCTCCATTCCACCAACTTCCACCATTACTATAGTTGCAGAGGCCAGTAGCAGTGCTGGGACCAGTGTCGCTGCAGTCAGCGATTAAACAAAGCTAACAAGGCTGCCGTTCGCTGGTGTGGATTGGCGTTGGGTTGACGAGGTCGCTCAGCCTCCATTCCACCAACTTCCACCATTACTATAGTTGCAGAGGCCAGTAGCAGTGCTGGGACCAGTGTCGCTGCAGTCAGCGATTAAACAAAGCTAACAAGGCTGCCGTTCGCTGGTGTGGATTGGCGTTGGGTTGACGAGGTCGCTCAGCCTCCATTCCACCAACTTCCACCATTACTATAGTTGCAGAGGCCAGTAGCAGTGCTGGGACCAGTGTCGCTGCATCCAGCTATTAGACAAAGCTAACAAGGCTGCCGTTCGCTGGTGTGGATTGGCGTTGGGTTGACGAGGTCGCTCAGCCTCCATTCCACCAACTTCCACCATTACTATAGTTGCAGAGGCCAGTAGCAGTGCTGGGACCAGTGTCGCTGCAGTCAGCGATTAAACAAAGCTAACAAGGCTGCCGTTCGCTGGTGTGGATTGGCGTTGGGTTGACGAGGTCGCTCAGCCTCCATTCCACCAACTTCCACCATTACTATAGTTGCAGAGGCCAGTAGCAGTGCTGGGACCAGTGTCGCTGCAGTCAGCGATTAAACAAAGCTAACAAGGCTGCCGTTCGCTGGTGTGGATTGGCGTTGGGTTGACGAGGTCGCTCAGCCTCCATTCCACCAACTTCCACCATTACTATAGTTGCAGAGGCCAGTAGCAGTGCTGGGACCAGTGTCGCTGCATCCAGCTATTAGACAAAGCTAACAAGGCTGCCGTTCGCTGGTGTGGATTGGCGTTGGGTTGACGAGGTCGCTCAGCCTCCATTCCACCAGCTTCCACCATTACTATAGTTGCAGAGGCCAGTAGCAGTGCTGGGACCAGTGTCGCTGCATCCAGCTATTAGACAAAGCTAACAAGACTGCCGTTCGCTGGTGTGGATTGGCGTTGGGTTGACGAGGTCGCTCAGCCTCCATTCCACCAACTTCCACCATTACTATAGTTGCAGAGGCCAGTAGCAGTGCTGGGACCAGTGTCGCTGCATCCAGCTATTAGACAAAGCTAACAAGGCTGCCGTTCGCTGGTGTGGATTGGCGTTGGGTTGACGAGGTCGCTCAGCCTCCATTCCACCAGCTTCCACCATTACTATAGTTGCAGAGGCCAGTAGCAGTGCTGGGACCAGTGTCGCTGCATCCAGCTATTAGACAAAGCTAACAAGGCTGCCGTTCGCTGGTGTGGATTGGCGTTGGGTTGACGAGGTCGCTCAGCCTCCATTCCACCAACTTCCACCATTACTATAGTTGCAGAGGCCAGTAGCAGTGCTGGGACCAGTGTCGCTGCATCCAGCTATTAGACAAAGCTAACAAGGCTGCCGTTCGCTGGTGTGGATTGGCGTTGGGTTGACGAGGTCGCTCAGCCTCCATTCCACCAACTTCCACCATTACTATAGTTGCAGAGGCCAGTAGCAGTGCTGGGACCAGTGTCGCTGCATCCAGCTATTAGACAAAGCTAACAAGGCTGCCGTTCGCTGGTGTGGATTGGCGTTGGGTTGACGAGGTCGCTCAGCCTCCATTCCACCAGCTTCCACCATTACTATAGTTGCAGAGGCCAGTAGCAGTGCTGGGACCAGTGTCGCTGCATCCAGCTATTAGACAAAGCTAACAAGGCTGCCGTTCGCTGGTGTGGATTGGCGTTGGGTTGACGAGGTCGCTCAGCCTCCATTCCACCAACTTCCACCATTACTATAGTTGCAGAGGCCAGTAGCAGTGCTGGGACCAGTGTCGCTGCATCCAGCTATTAGACAAAGCTAACAAGGCTGCCGTTCGCTGGTGTGGATTGGCGTTGGGTTGACGAGGTCGCTCAGCCTCCATTCCACCAACTTCCACCATTACTATAGTTGCAGAGGCCAGTAGCAGTGCTGGGACCAGTGTCGCTGCATCCAGCTATTAGACTAAGCTAACAAGGCTGCCGTTCGCTGGTGTGGATTGGCGTTGGGTTGACGAGGTCGCTCAGCCTCCATTCCACCAGCTTCCACCATTACTATAGTTGCAGAGGCCAGTAGCAGTGCTGGGACCAGTGTCGCTGCATCCCGCTATTAGACTAAGCTAACAAGGCTGCCGTTCGCTGGTGTGGATTGGCGTTGGGTTGACGAGGTCGCTCAGCCTCCATTCCACCAGCTTCCACCATTACTATAGTTGCAGAGGCCAGTAGCAGTGCTGGGACCAGTGTCGCTGCATCCAGCTATTAGACAAAGCTAACAAGGCTGCCGTTCGCTGGTGTGGATTGGCGTTGGGTTGACGAGGTCGCTCAGCCTCCATTCCACCAGCTTCCACCATTACTATAGTTGCAGAGGCCAGTAGCAGTGCTGGGACCAGTGTCGCTGCATCCAGCTATTAGACAAAGCTAACAAGGCTGCCGTTCGCTGGTGTGGATTGGCGTTGGGTTGACGAGGTCGCTCAGCCTCCATTCCACCAACTTCCACCATTACTATAGTTGCAGAGGCCAGTAGCAGTGCTGGGACCAGTGTCGCTGCATCCAGCTATTAGACAAAGCTAACAAGGCTGCCGTTCGCTGGTGTGGATTGGCGTTGGGTTGACGAGGTCGCTCAGCCTCCATTCCACCAGCTTCCACCATTACTATAGTTGCAGAGGCCAGTAGCAGTGCTGGGACCAGTGTCGCTGCATCCAGCTATTAGACAAAGCTAACAAGGCTGCCGTTCGCTGGTGAGGATTGGCGTTGGGTTGACGAGGTCGCTCAGCCTCCATTCCACCAACTTCCACCATTACTATAGTTGCAGAGGCCAGTAGCAGTGCTGGGACCAGTGTCGCTGCATCCAGCTATTAGACAAAGCTAACAAGGCTGCCGTTCGCTGGTGTGGATTGGCGTTGGGTTGACGAGGTCGCTCAGCCTCCATTCCACCAACTTCCACCATTACTATAGTTGCAGAGGCCAGTAGCAGTGCTGGGACCAGTGTCGCTGCATCCAGCTATTAGACAAAGCTAACAAGGCTGCCGTTCGCTGGTGTGGATTGGCGTTGGGTTGACGAGGTCGCTCAGCCTCCATTCCACCAGCTTCCACCATTACTATAGTTGCAGAGGCCAGTAGCAGTGCTGGGACCAGTGTCGCTGCATCCAGCTATTAGACAAAGCTAACAAGGCTGCCGTTCGCTGGTGTGGATTGGCGTTGGGTTGACGAGGTCGCTCAGCCTCCATTCCACCAACTTCCACCATTACTATAGTTGCAGAGGCCAGTAGCAGTGCTGGGACCAGTGTCGCTGCATCCAGCTATTAGACAAAGCTAACAAGGCTGCCGTTCGCTGGTGTGGATTGGCGTTGGGTTGACGAGGTCGCTCAGCCTCCATTCCACCAACTTCCACCATTACTATAGTTGCAGAGGCCAGTAGCAGTGCTGGGACCAGTGTCGCTGCATCCAGCTATTAGACTAAGCTAACAAGGCTGCCGTTCGCTGGTGTGGATTGGCGTTGGGTTGACGAGGTCGCTCAGCCTCCATTCCACCAGCTTCCACCATTACTATAGTTGCAGAGGCCAGTAGCAGTGCTGGGACCAGTGTCGCTGCATCCCGCTATTAGACTAAGCTAACAAGGCTGCCGTTCGCTGGTGTGGATTGGCGTTGGGTTGACGAGGTCGCTCAGCCTCCATTCCACCAGCTTCCACCATTACTATAGTTGCAGAGGCCAGTAGCAGTGCTGGGACCAGTGTCGCTGCATCCAGCTATTAGACTAAGCTAACAAGGCTGCCGTTCGCTGGTGTGGATTGGCGTTGGGTTGACGAGGTCGCTCAGCCTCCATTCCACCAGCTTCCACCATTACTATAGTTGCAGAGGCCAGTAGCAGTGCTGGGACCAGTGTCGCTGCATCCAGCTATTAGACTAAGCTAACAAGGCTGCCGTTCGCTGGTGTGGATTGGCGTTGGGTTGACGAGGTCGCTCAGCCTCCATTCCACCAGCTTCCACCATTACTATAGTTGCAGAGGCCAGTAGCAGTGCTGGGACCAGTGTCGCTGCATCCCGCTATTAGACTAAGCTAACAAGGCTGCCGTTCGCTGGTGTGGATTGGCGTTGGGTTGACGAGGTCGCTCAGCCTCCATTCCACCAGCTTCCACCATTACTAGAGTTGCAGAGGCCAGTAGCAGTGCTGGGACCAGTGTCGCTGCATCCAGCTATTAGACTAAGCTAACAAGGCTGCCGTTCGCTGGTGTGGATTGGCGTTGGGTTGACGAGGTCGCTCAGCCTCCATTCCACCAGCTTCCACCATTACTATAGTTGCAGAGGCCAGTAGCAGTGCTGGGACCAGTGTCGCTGCATCCCGCTATTAGACTAAGCTAACAAGGCTGCCGTTCGCTGGTGTGGATTGGCGTTGGGTTGACGAGGTCGCTCAGCCTCCATTCCACCAGCTTCCACCATTACTATAGTTGCAGAGGCCAGTAGCAGTGCTGGGACCAGTGTCGCTGCATCCAGCTATTAGACTAAGCTAACAAGGCTGCCGTTCGCTGGTGTGGATTGGCGTTGGGTTGACGAGGTCGCTCAGCCTCCATTCCACCAGCTTCCACCATTACTATAGTTGCAGAGGCCAGTAGCAGTGCTGGGACCAGTGTCGCTGCATCCAGCTATTAGACTAAGCTAACAAGGCTGCCGTTCGCTGGTGTGGATTGGCGTTGGGTTGACGAGGTCGCTCAGCCTCCATTCCACCAGCTTTCACCATTACTATAGTTGCAGAGGCCAGTAGCAGTGCTGGGACCAGTGTCGCTGCATCCAGCTATTAGACTAAGCTAACAAGGCTGCCGTTCGCTGGTGTGGATTGGCGTTGGGTTGACGAGGTCGCTCAGCCTCCATTCCACCAGCTTCCACCATTACTATAGTTGCAGAGGCCAGTAGCATTGCTGGGACCAGTGTCGCTGCATCCAGCTATTAGACTAAGCTAACAAGGCTGCCGTTCGCTGGTGTGGATTGGCGTTGGGTTGACGAGGTCGCTCAGCCTCCATTCCACCAGCTTCCACCATTACTATAGTTGCAGAGGCCAGTAGCAGTGCTGGGACCAGTGTCGCTGCATCCAGCTATTAGACTAAGCTAACAAGGCTGCCGTTCGCTGGTGTGGATTGGCGTTGGGTTGACGAGGTCGCTCAGCCTCCATTCCACCAGCTTCCACCATTACTATAGTTGCAGAGGCCAGTAGCAGTGCTGGGACCAGTGTCGCTGCATCCCGCTATTAGACTAAGCTAACAAGGCTGCCGTTCGCTGGTGTGGATTGGCGTTGGGTTGACGAGGTCGCTCAGCCTCCATTCCACCAGCTTCCACCATTACTATAGTTGCAGAGGCCAGTAGCAGTGCTGGGACCAGTGTCGCTGCATCCAGCTATTAGACTAAGCTAACAAGGCTGCCGTTCGCTGGTGTGGATTGGCGTTGGGTTGACGAGGTCGCTCAGCCTCCATTCCACCAGCTTCCACCATTACTATAGTTGCAGAGGCCAGTAGCAGTGCTGGGACCAGTGTCGCTGCATCCAGCTATTAGACAAAGCTAACAAGGCTGCCGTTCGCTGGTGTGGATTGGCGTTGGGTTGACGAGGTCGCTCAGCCTCCATTCCACCAGCTTCCACCATTACTATAGTTGCAGAGGCCAGTAGCAGTGCTGGGACCAGTGTCGCTGCATCCAGCTATTAGACTAAGCTAACAAGGCTGCCGTTCGCTGGTGTGGATTGGCGTTGGGTTGACGAGGTCGCTCAGCCTCCATTCCACCAGCTTCCACCATTACTATAGTTGCAGAGGCCAGTAGCAGTGCTGGGACCAGTGTCGCTGCATCCAGCTATTAGACTAAGCTAACAAGGCTGCCGTTCGCTGGTGTGGATTGGCGTTGGGTTGACGAGGTCGCTCAGCCTCCATTCCACCAGCTTCCACCATTACTATAGTTGCAGAGGCCAGTAGCAGTGCTGGGACCAGTGTGGCTGCATCCAGCTATTAGACTAAGCTAACAAGGCTGCCGTTCGCTGGTGTGGATTGGCGTTGGGTTGACGAGGTCGCTCAGCCTCCATTCCACCAGCTTTCACCATTACTATAGTTGCAGAGGCCAGTAGCAGTGCTGGGACCAGTGTCGCTGCATCCAGCTATTAGACTAAGCTAACAAGGCTGCCGTTCGCTGGTGTGGATTGGCGTTGGGTTGACGAGGTCGCTCAGCCTCCATTCCACCAGCTTCCACCATTACCATAGTTGCAGAGGCCAGTAGCAGTGCTGGGACCAGTGTCGCTGCATCCAGCTATTAGACTAAGCTAACAAGGCTGCCGTTCGCTGGTGTGGATTGGCGTTGGGTTGACGAGGTCGCTCAGCCTCCATTCCACCAGCTTCCACCATTACTATAGTTGCAGAGGCCAGTAGCAGTGCTGGGACCAGTGTCGCTGCATCCAGCTATTAGACTAAGCTAACAAGGCTGCCGTTCGCTGGTGTGGATTGGCGTTGGGTTGACGAGGTCGCTCAGCCTCCATTCCACCAGCTTCCACCATTACTATAGTTGCAGAGGCCAGTAGCAGTGCTGGGACCAGTGTCGCTGCATCCAGCTATTAGACTAAGCTAACAAGGCTGCCGTTCGCTGGTGTGGATTGGCGTTGGGTTGACGAGGTCGCTCAGCCTCCATTCCACCAGCTTCCACCATTACTATAGTTGCAGAGGCCAGTAGCAGTGCTGGGACCAGTGTCGCTGCATCCAGCTATTAGACTAAGCTAACAAGGCTGCCGTTCGCTGGTGTGGATTGGCGTTGGGTTGACGAGGTCGCTCAGCCTCCATTCCACCAGCTTCCACCATTACTATAGTTGCAGAGGCCAGTAGCAGTGCTGGGACCAGTGTCGCTGCATCCAGCTATTAGACTAAGCTAACAAGGCTGCCGTTCGCTGGTGTGGATTGGCGTTGGGTTGACGAGGTCGCTCAGCCTCCATTCCACCAGCTTCCACCATTACTATAGTTGCAGAGGCCAGTAGCAGTGCTGGGACCAGTGTCGCTGCATCCAGCTATTAGACTAAGCTAACAAGGCTGCCGTTCGCTGGTGTGGATTGGCGTTGGGTTGACGAGGTCGCTCAGCCTCCATTCCACCAGCTTCCACCATTACTATAGTTGCAGAGGCCAGTAGCAGTGCTGGGACCAGTGTCGCTGCATCCAGCTATTAGACTAAGCTAACAAGGCTGCCGTTCGCTGGTGTGGATTGGCGTTGGGTTGACGAGGTCGCTCAGCCTCCATTCCACCAGCTTCCACCATTACTATAGTTGCAGAGGCCAGTAGCAGTGCTGGGACCAGTGTCGCTGCATCCAGCTATTAGACTAAGCTAACAAGGCTGCCGTTCGCTGGTGTGGATTGGCGTTGGGTTGACGAGGTCGCTCAGCCTCCATTCCACCAGCTTCCACCATTACTATAGTGGCAGAGACTAGGACTAAGGCTGGGACAAGCGTGGCTAAATCCAGTGATGCTCATTGAAAGTTTGTGAAGAGAAGGAAAGGAAGCAACCGTAGGCTACCCTGTGACCGAAGTTTATCCAGCAGGACCAGACACTGGCGTAGTCTCCATGGAAGTACACCGCTGATGCTCCTGTCCAAACGGCTGGCAGGACCTATGATAAATGTCAGAAAATAAGATGTGTTACATTTTGAGTAGCAGAATGGACCCAGCCAATGACAGCAAGCTGACGTTTGTTGAAGAGGCCGCCGACGCCAATGATACTGCTGGTGATGGAATAGGCCTGAAAGGCTTCCAGAGCCATGAAAGCAAAGCTGGAGAGGAACAGGGACTGCAGAGCCATCCCCACCAGCTCACACGGCAGCTAGAATACATTCAAATTTAAATGATGAAGAAGTTTTAAAAATCGGTGAAAAATTTGCAACATTCAGGTCTACTCGATCACGCATGGCCAGAATGAGCAGATGCGCCATAAGAAGAGACAATTCTTCATTGCAGTGAATGAAGCGCTCCACCGAGTTGTCCCTGACAATTGCAGTGTCCAGAAAACACAGTTTAGAGGCTGGAAGAATGAAGTAACCGGACAAGAACGGCATGGCTGAGGAGTGTTGCTCCTAGCACGCCAACAAGACCAGTACACCCAAGTGTCTGGAGGATGGTGGCGGCCGTCTTCTCCAGGGCGCTCATGGGGAACTCTGGAGTTGTTGGGGCTTTGGGTGTCGTGTCTGCTAGTGGCCTAGTGGTGCTTGGTGCTCCGGTGCTCGCCCCCGTAACGTAAAGGCCCTTGCTCGCATACCTGTTAAGGGTTCATTGCTGCTACTTTCTTGCTGTTACTGATAGAGCTAAGAAATAACTAAACATTCTCAGGTTTTTTTCAGTTTAATCACTCCTTTGTACTCTAGGATGAGTTTGTGATAGAGCTGACCAAAGGGCAATCTTGTCGGCCAGATCTGGCGGCAGGCGAACTTTGGGTAGATCGAACTTGAGTCGAAGAAATCGGGATTCTGGCGGGGGCTCTATTGCCTTTCTCTCCAGCCATTCGATGAAGGAATCGGTTCGGTTCTGTTCTAGCTGAAAACGCTCGCTGTTCAGCTGGCCAACGTTAAATTAAGCCTAGGGCAGGCAACCTCATCCCGTACAGCCTTGGGCACATTCTGCCCAGCAAACTGCTCCAATGCCTGCACTGCGCCTAGCAGCAAATTCCTCATGAACCACTCGTCCACCTACATTTTCTTTTTTCCAATCGCTGCCAGACAATCAAACTCAAATAAAACCTCCTCCATAAACTCTGGTGGGATGCCCCAAATTTCGGCCGCAGCCTTGAAACGTCGGTACTGGCTCTTGCTGGTGGCGAAATCTTGCTCATCAATCCAGTCCATCATTGGTTCGTAGTTCCCTGCTTGCGCTTCTTCCAGAACCTTCAACATTTTCAGCTTCGCAAGCATACCTGCTAAAACCTTGTGTAAAACGAGCTTACATCATGAGGAATTTCGAGGCCATCTGCTAGATTGAGCATCAACCGAAGTTCATCCAACGCTTCCTCGCCGAGTTTTATCGGTGGCTTTATGGTCAACATGGCTAATTGCTCAGCGCTTGTTGCTTCGGATGGAGCAGAGCTGTCAGATTTGAAAACTCTGAGTGTGGTTGTTGTTGGCCAAGTTTTGTTGCCTGAAAATGCTGAAGCTGGTGTTTTAATCGTAGTTGATGACGGCGTTGAATTTGATATTGCAAATATGATTGAGGCTGAAGTTGATGTTGTTGAGGTTGTTGTCGTCATTGCCATTGAGGTTGGTGTTGTGGTTTTAGATCTTGATGTTGTGATTGAGGTTAAGGCCGTAGTTGATGCTGGTCTTGTAGTTGAGGTTGACGATATAGATGACAAAAGAGATTTGGTGGAGCTTGCAGTTAAAAATGATATTGAAACTGAGCTCCATGTTGTGGTTAAATATAATTTAGTAGCGGTGATAGATGTTGCAAATGATGTTGGTGTTGTAGATGAGGCTGATGTTGTGGTTGAAGTTGGTGTTGTAGTTGATGCTGATGTTGACGAAGATGTTGATTGTGTCGTAGAGATTGATGTTGTGATAAAGTTCGATATTGTAGTTAATGCTGAAGTTGTACAAGAGCTTGACAACGTAGTTGAGGTTGATGGTTTATTTGAGGCAGATGTTGTAGTAGAAGTTGATATTGATGCTGTAGTAGACGTTAATGTTTTGGTGGATGTTGATGCTGTGGTTGAGCTTGACAGTGTAGTAGTTAAGGTTGATGTGGCAGTTGAGGTCGAGATTGATGGTATTGGAGAAGTTGACGTTGTTGAGGTTAATGTTATCGAGGTTGATGTTGTAGATGTTGATGTGGCAGAGGTTGTGTTTGTAGAGGTTGTTGTTCTAACGGTTGATGTTGTAGAGGTTGATGTTGTAGAGTTTAAAGTTTTGGAGGCTGGTGCTGTAGAGGTTGATGTTGTAGAGATTGGTGCTGTAGAGGTTAAAGTTTTAGAGGTTGATGCTGTAGAGGTTGATGTTGTAGAGGTTGATGATATGGTAGAAATTGTAGTTGAGATTGATGTTGCAGTTGAGGATGATGTGACAGTGGAGGTTGAGGTTGATGTTAATTTTGTTTTAGAGGTTGATGTTGATGTTGTTGGAGATATTGATGTTGTAGATACTGATGATGTATATATTGATGTTGTAGAGGTTGATGTTGTAGAGGTTGATGTTGCAGAGGTTGATGATGTAGAGGTAGATGTAGTTGTAAATGGTAATGTTATGGTAGAGGTTGATGTTATGAAAGAGGTTGATGTTATGGTAAAGGTGGATGTTGTGGTTGAGGTGGATGTTGTAGTTGAGATCGATTTTGCAACTGAGATTGATATTGATGTTGTTGGAGAGGTCGATGTAGCAGAGATTGGTATTGTAGAGGTTGATATTTTAGAGCTTGATACTTTAAAGCTTGATGTTGAAAAGGTTGTAGTTGTAGTGGATGATGTTGTAGAGGTTGATGTTGAAGAGGTTAATGTTGTAGAGGTTGATCTTGTTCTAGAGGTTGATGTTATTGAAGAGGTTGATGTGGTAGTTGAGGTTGATGTGGTAGTTGAGGTTGATGTGGTAGTTGAGGTTGATGTGGTAGTTGAGGTTGATGTGGTAGTTGAGGTTGATATGGTAGTTGAGGTTGATGTGGTAGTTGAGGTTGATGTGGTAGTTGAGTATGAAGTGGTAGTTGAGGTTGAGGTAGCAGTTAAGGTTCCTGTAGAGGTTGATGTTGATGATGCACTGGTACTAGAAGTTGACGTTATATTTGAGTTGTAGGTTGTAGTTGGTGTTAATGTAGAGGTTATTGTTGTAGAGCTTGGTACTATGGTAGAGGTTGATGTGGTAGTTGAGGTTGACGGTGAAGCTGATTTTATAGTAGTTGAGGTTGATGTTGTGACTGGGTTTGGTGTTGTCGTAAGTATTATAGTTGGTGTTGAGGTTGCAGTGGAGGTTGAGGTAGTAGGTGAGGTTGGTGTTATGGTAGAGGTCGATGTTGCAGATGAGGTTGTGGTTCTGGAAGAGGTTGATGTTGTAGTCGGTGTAGATGTTGTCGTAGCAGTTGTAGTGGTAGTAGGATATAAACAAGATGAGTTGAACACCGGCTCCCATTGGGCCATTTCACTTCCACTCCCAGCGAGACACGTGTAATTTTCTGGCCCCACCAACTAAAGCTTCTTTTTAGTTTCAATCATAGAATTCAAATTGTAAAACTAAATTTCACTTCGTGTCCTTGGTCACATACAATGTGAGACATTGCACCGATGGGTACATGTCTTAGTCCCCATTGCGAATCCAGGATGCCGCCACCGCTGGGAAGCGGAATCTGATGGCTGGGGGATGCAAACATTGAGTGAAGCTCCCCTTTTTTGCACTCGCAATCTGTGAACTTGCAATTGCTAGAGGGAGCAAGAAAATGCGCTAAAAACCAGGATAGTCGGGCTGAGCACATGCAAAAGTGTGGTCGTCTGTGGCTGGGAAACTAGCTGGTCGCATTTTCATCTGCATGCGCCTTGGCGAGAGAAACACGCTGAATGGACCTGGCCTGATGCAATATATTTTTCAATGACCATACTTGTCTGAGCAGTATAGGCAAGTTTCACTGAAACTTGTTGGGATTAAAGACAACCAGAAAGAGATTCGCTCACGGTGCCAGCTCGTACAAGCCTCCTGGGTGTAAACCCCGAAGAGGCTGCCCCTGAAGCAATTTTGGAACCACCAGGCTTGTCCTTAATTTCGTTTCACCAATCGCCGCATTTGATAAAACTAGCGCAACCTTTGGGGAGTGCGCAGTTGCCGCTTTTGTTGTCGTTATCCCGGTCAAAGGTGGAGAAGGCGTAGCCTCTGGAGTGGGCCAAATTATCGACCAGCCCTTGAAAAAGGAGGCAGTCAGTTGTTATTGGACATCTGGTCAAACATCAAGCAAAACCTGGAGTTAATGGAATGAAAGAGGTGTAGCTGAGATTGTAGCCGGGGCCTTGGAGGCTGAAGTTGTGGTAGACTAGGGCATGGGAGCAGTTGGCGTCAGCGAACGGCCAGAGCTCCAGCAGAAGATCGCTGGCTTCTGCCGCTGCCAGCTGCTGAATTGTGTGCAAACCTACATTCATCAACCTTCGTCTTGTGTGCGATTTAGGATATGAACAGAACCGATCCAATGCTCTAGGACTACATTACCAAAGCCGGCTTCAAACTCCGCAAAGCTCCGATTGAAGTCCTCACTCCCGTCCACTCGAAGCAGCAGTTCCTGAACTGATGCCTTCTTTGAACACCTGAACAGCCAAGCAAAAGCTAACAATCCATCCGCCGCCATCGCTGCTCATGTCGCAATAGACTGATTTAGTGGTGTAGAGGTCCAGCTGTATTTGATAGAAGTCGTCCCGGGCGCTGGGGTTGGCGATCTTGATGGCGGCGCAGTGCCTGGGCAGGCCGCAGAAGGAGCTGAAGGGCTGGCTCCAGCTCCCGCCGTAGAGGCAGGTGTAGTTGGCGGGGCCGTGGAGCTAAGTTAGAAGGCTGAGAAAGGCGTTTAGGGAGGACAATGGATAGGAAACATGATAGCCGAGGTCGCAGTGAACGGTGATTGTGTTGGAGCTGATGTTGTTGAAGTTGGCCACGTATCCATGCCCACCAGGCACCGGCTCAGCATCGTTAGCGGTTGTGAATTGACTGTGCAAGAATTGTCTTCGACAAGCACACCCTCAAATGAGCATTCATTGGCAAAAATGAGTGTACATTTGAAAGGGGCGCTTGCTGGGATAGTCTGCGCTAGGACAGGCATAGGAGGTGTTCGCGGTTCGCAGGGGAAAATAAGCTGGTCGGAATTTCATGGAGGCTGCTTGGAGGCTCATGTACTCGTCAAAGTCAAGCCTGTAAATAAGTGATTATTGCGCCATTCAAACTTACATATTTAGCCATTCGGGTGAAATTTTTGCGCGGCCGAAGGCCGCCTGCCGCGGAGGGCAGGGCAGTCAGAGCTCCGGAGGCCGGAGGGCATGGGTGCGGAGGCCCCGGAGCGTAGCCTGGCATGCGAAGCATGCTAGGCGAAGCGTAGGGGCCGTAGCACCCGTGCCCGGAGGCCGGAGGAGCTCTGGCGCCCTGCCCGAAGCGGCGGGCGGCCAAGGCCAGCTTAAGCAGTTACCCCATTTTTGCGTCCGTCTGTCCGCATATATATATATATATATATATATATATATATATGTGTCTTTCCGGGGCCGGGCCTCCGCGGTTTTTCAACGAAATTGGCTAATTTTTTGCATGAAGGTCCTTCTGGGTGGTATCTCCAGGCCATTTTTTGGGATGGGCGTAATTTTTTGAATTTCGCCCAAAACTCAATTTTTTGATGTTTCAAAGCACTAAAAATCGTAAATCACTGGTTTTCCAATGGAATTAGCTGATTTTTGGCAGATACGTCCGTCTAAGTAACATTTCAAAGCTGGCAAAAGGAATTTTTGAAAAATTTATTATTTCTTGATTTATAGTCAAAAAACCAAAATCTTGATGTTTCAAAAATTCAAACATCTATAAATCCCGAGTTTTCCAAAAAAATTAACTCAATTTTGGCAGTTAGGCTTGTTTAGGTGGTGTCTTGAAGCTGTTAAAAGGAATTTATGAAACAAATTTGTAATATTTCGCTTTGTGGCCAAAAACCTAAAATTTTGATGTTTAAAAAATTCGAACAAGCATATGTTTAAGGCTTTTGAATTAAACAAGCTGATTTTGACTAGAAGTGATTCTTATGCATGGATTATAACGTTGCTTACTTGGAACAAGGGCCGCGCATCTTGGCAATAGCCGAGAATACCTTGTCTGATAGAAAATCTGTTTTATTGCCTTATTAATCTGTTTAATTCTAAAATGATTAAATTAGAATTTTTGCGCGGCCGAAGGCCGCCTGCCGCGGAGGGCAGGGCAGTCAGAGCTCCGGAGGCCGGAGGGCATGGGTGCGGAGGCCCTGGAGCGTAGCCTAGCATGCAAAGCATGCTAGGCGAAGCGTAGGGGCCGTAGCACCCGTGCCCGGAGGCCGGAGGAGCTCTGGCGCCCTGCCCGAAGCGGCGGGCGGCCAAGGCCAGCTTAAGCAGTTACCCCATTTTTGCGTCCGTCTGTCCGCATATATATATATCTGGTACCATCGGCAGGCCAAATGTGGTCTCTTTTCTCCAAAATTTTGAATTGTCTTGAGTAAAAAGTCAAGGAAATACAATTTCTACTAGTGGAATCTGCTGCTTGGACAGTTGCATTTTGTTTTTGGCACGCAGTTCAGTGTCTCTTTCCATGCGCGCCCAAAACAAAATGCAGATGACGCAGCAGATTCCACTAGTAGAAAATGTATTTCCTTGACTTTTTACTCGAGACAATTCAAAATTTTGGAGAAAAGAGACCACATTTGGCCTGCCGATGGTACCAGATATTTCTTCCACTTTTAACATAGTACAAAAGGTACAAATACAAATTTTATTTTGTAGGTTATATGTTTAATTAAAAATTTAGTCAATATTTAAAAAAATAAATACAAAAACTTGTTCAAAAAATATAACAAAAAGCAAATATTCAAAATGAAAAATTTCAATTTTTGAGAAATTTCTTGACCTATTCTCAGTGCAATCGATTTTTTGGGAGAAAAGAGCTTTACTTTTGGCCTGGCGATGGTATCAGTTGTTTTGTCAACTTAAAATTCACAAAAATAAAAATGAAGCCTGACAAGGATTTGAACCTACCGATTTCATCTAGCAGTCCAATCGCTTACACCACTACACCACTGAGGCATATGACATCTTTGCTTAACTGAAGAGCTAAATAATACATGAGTCCCAGCGACCCGGGAAGGGGGAAAGGGGGAAGAACTGAATACCTACTATCGTCCATTGAATAGATGTGTAGGAGAAGAAGGAGAAGAAGGAGAAGGAGAAGAAGGAGTTCAGACAAATGGTTTTTTGAATTTTTCATAGTAAAATATTTAGTTTTTGGCAAAAGTCAAAAGATAAACTATAGTCAATTCGATGGTGCTTTTTCCATTGCAAAAAGAATTATACCTATTGGAGCTTTCTTTGTCGAGCAGCAGCCTTATCAAAATTGAGATCTAGCAATAACCCCAAAAACATACACCTGGGTCGAAAAGAGGGGCTGGGCGCTGACACTTCGCTAACGCTCGCTCGCGCCAGCCCAATATCTGGTACCATCGGCAGGCCAAATGTGGTCTCTTTTCTCCAAAATTTTGAATTGTCTCGAGTAAAAAGTCAAGGAAATACAATTTCTACTAGTGGAATCTGCTGCTTGGACAGTTGCATTTTGTTTTTGGCGCGCAGTTCAGTGTCTCTTTCCATGCGCGCCCAAAACAAAATGCAGATGACGCAGCAGATTCCACTAGTAGAAATTGTATTTCCTTGACTTTTTACTCGAGACAATTCAAAATTTTGGAGAAAAGAGACCACATTTGGCCTGCCGATGGTACCAGATATTTCTTCCACTTTTAACATATTATGTAACGTATAAATACAAATTTTGTATTTTTGGTTATTTTTTTAGTAACGATTTTATTGGATAAATAAATAAAAAATGAACAAAACTTATTTAAATAAACTTTTTTTAATAAAAATAACAAAAAGAAAACATTTGAAAGTACAATGCAAATATATTGGCGAATTAAAATTTTTTTGGGAATTTTTCTTGGGTTACAAATTTTTTGGGGATTTTTTTTGGTTCTTGGGTTCTTGGCAATCAGTATTTGGGAGAAAAAAGCTTTTATTTAGGCCTGCCGAGGGTACCAGTAATTTTCTCAACTTGAAATACACAAAAATTAAAGTGAATCCATGAGAAGGATTCGAACCTCCTAGATTCATTCAGCAGTCCAATCGCTTGCACCACTACACCACTGGTGCATATAACTTCTTAGTGTAACTGAAAAGCTAAATACATGAGGCTAGGGACCCAGGGAAGGGGGTTGGGGGGGAATGAATACCTACTATCGTCCATTGAATAGATGCGGAGAAGAAGAAGAAGAAGAAGAAGAAGAAGGAGAAGGAGGAGTTCGGACAAATGGTTTTGAGTGATTTTCTATTGATTGCTGCAAGTTTTGGGCAATTTCTCGCGAGTTTTGGACAATTTGATGATGTTCTTTCCAATGCCAAAAGAATCAGAACGATTGGATTCTTCTGAGAGGAGCAGGAGCCTTATCAATTTTAAGATCTAGCAATAACCCCGAAAACGTGCACCTGGGTC
>JASANA010002014.1:0-33454 GCA_030248095.1 Ptycholaimellus sp. GST1_10
AGCTCAGCTCAGCTACTCTTTATTCTTCCTCCTTTCCGCAGGCCAATCAAGAGAAAGGCGGCAGAAAGTCGGGCAAGATAAGAGTCGACAAATTCGGCATTCACTTTCCAGCAAGCTGATAGTGAAATTGGAATTCATCGCTTTCCTTTTCAACGCGTCTTGCCGAAAGGCTGAGCGATTGAGAAGGAGGGAAGAGTGAAGAAGGGTGCAGGGTGAAGGTGGACTACTGGATGGCGTAGTCGACGCTGGCGGCGACGTAGCTGGGCTTGGAGTAGAGGTGCTAGCAGTTGCAGGTGGAAGGGAGGCAGCAGATCGTCTTGTGGCCATGGGTGTTTCCACTCATGAACCACTCCATGTCTGCGACCATAAAAAGGGGTGTGCTGCACAGGAGCACACTGAGTCCCTTTTGATAGCCTTTGCGATGGGAGCAGAGTTGGGCGGAAGCTATTATCGGATATAGATAGTTACAACCGGAAGAGGCCGGAAGTTAGTAGGAAGCAGTGGAGGAAAGGTAACACCATCACCTACATTCTATCAACACTGAAGAGGTCCGGCCTTGGCAGGCCAGACCCCTCAGCCACTTTACAACGGAACCATGATCTGGTACTGAAGGACTCCCAAGTCCGCACACGGGGGAGGCTCCCTATGTTATAACATAGGGAGGGGGGGGGCTTCCCTATGCTTCAACACAGGGACGGGTGAGGCTCTCAAATCTTTTTGCTTTTTGGCTTTCAAATCGTTCAGAAGAGGAGGATTCAGATCCAGTTTTAAGCGTAACAAAACAATTAAACATTCAAACATTCAAACATTCAAACATTCAAACATTCAAACATTCACTCAAATCAACCTAAGAATATGCTTCAAAAGATGCGGAAGATAATCTGCATAAAGGCTAAACATGTCATATTATCGCTTAAGAGATTGAAAAAACAAGAATGGGAAAATTTGGAATATTTCGAAAATTTCATTAAAAAAATAGCAACATAACAACATTTATATAGACGATTGCTGGTAGAATATCAGTTGCGTAGCTGTATTAGCAACATTTATATAGACGATTGCTGGGGCAACTGTTATTCTACCAGCAATCGTCTATATAAATGTTGCTAATACAGGTATTTCAAATATTTTCCGTTTAGCTATTTTTATCAGTTAGAGAATTTCCGAAAATAACAGTATCAGTAACTTTACAGGTAGCCGCCAAATAAAAAAGTACCCAACATTGTAAGCAACCGACATTCAGGTGCAAAATGGCCGAATTGTGACATGGACGAGTTGAGGTGAAGAATTAGGTGGTATTTAATGAATCATTGAAATGAGATAGCCCTCATAGAGAAATGTTATATCCGCAAGGGATCACAGAAGAAGCAACAATCAGAAAGACACTCAGCCCTTATTCGTCCCACCAAGCAACAAGACCATTATACAGCCCGAGAATCAATGAAACCAGGCTTTGCACCTGCGCCTTTGTTGGACTGAAGGCATCTGTAGGCTAAATGATGCAAAAAATACGCCGAAAAATTTCTCAATTTTCCTGCCGAAATGTATGCTTCATTCTATGCCTAGGCACTGCGGCTTTGCTCATCTTCTCTTCCTTCAACTACAATGAGGGGATAGAATTCCCTAAACGCCCCAACGTCTCCCAGCACCTGGCCAACGTGGGCTTCCAAAAGCTCAACCGCAGCCACAGCCAACATCCCATCTGCATTGCTCGCCAATTCCTCGCACCCCAGACTGAAAGTCGGAAACTCCAGCTCACGCTCGTCTCCCAGACCTCAACTCGCCATCTCAAGGTCATATCCTTTCATCTTGGAAAAGAATAGCCATGAATGGAAGATCTTGGTCTGAGTAGAATTGAATGGGAGAACTTGGAAAATGCTGATTGCTTGAGCCATAGACAAATGTATTTATTTCAAATTATAAAAGTAGTAAAAGCTGATAACTCCTTTATCTATGCTTGAGGGCCTCGCGGAATGGGCTGGGCGCTGGGAAGGCCCCATTTCGTTGGCCGTCTTTGTCACCTCAGCCTCTCAGCTGGCACTCACTGCACAACTTCTACTGCTCTACCAGTACTGCTATCCCAGCCCACTGCATTCCACCACTGCCGCCATCTTCTTCTACCACAACCAGTCCTGGGCTCACAGCGACTGTCAACCCAAAAGGTCCGCTCATTTTCTAAATACAATGTCCGGATGAATAGGAATTTGTTGAAAAGACAGTTTTAAAAATTCAAAACTACAATTTGCAAAAAAATTTTTGAAAAATACGAAAAATAATTTTTAAACGCAGCCTGCCTGAGGGCCTGCCCTGTTTCGACTGCCTGGAGTGCCTGAGCGACCTAAGGCAGCACCCAGACCTACAGCCGGACCCCGACTGGTACCCAGTCAACCTGGCCAGAAACCTGGCCAAAGACAGCGTCAGCACAATTTGGGAGCTCATCGCGGACTTCCAGCTCTTGCCCAGCCTCCACCTCGCCTCCTCCCTCCAACCACTACTCGCCAAGGCCGACCCCAGTTATCTTCTCCTACCCAGCTTCAATTGGCGATGCACTGTTGGTGCAGGTGACAAACGAGTCTACGTGCTGGCAGTCTTTGAGTTGGACGAGGCTGAGTCCCAACTACCCGCCAACCTGAGCCAGCTTCGACCGCTATTGAGCGCCAAAACAGCTCTGCCCTTCCACGCCAAGCGCTCTTACGAATGCCATCACCTCCCCTACTTCCAACACTGGCTCAACAACACCAGCAGCAGGCCGTAAGAGTGACATCATAGACACCAAAAATCAGCATAGAAAATTGATTTCAAAATCAATTTGATAATTTTTCAGCGTTTTTTGATCCAAATCTACCTCCTAGAAGCTAAATCTTGTTAAAATAAAATCCAAAAAATTTTTTTCCTAGAAATAAAAATTCCATTTTTGCCTTTTTCTCGTTCTCTCTCAAGAGCAGCAGCTGGCAGAGAGGTGCTGCGATGGGTGAAATGGCAGCGGCCTTGCTGGGAGCCGGTCTACATAGCCCCCCATGCCATCACCCCACGCCATCACGAGGCGTTCAAGGGCTACATCAAGAACAAGATTCAGCAGGTGCTTTGCCCCAGCTCATCTGCTTGTCTGCCGAATGGATGAGGACACTGCCGACCAAGCATAAACCAAGCATGAAAAGAAAAAGTGGAAAAGCAGGGCCAAAGAATAAAAAAGAATTTTAGCAACGAAGGCCAAAGAATTTTAGCAACGAAAGCTAGCATACAGACCCTAATCAAACAGTTCATTTCAACTAAATCCAGCTACAGCTGAATATTTGAACAACAATGTTTTTTACGATTCTATGAATATGACTGTGATTCTTATTTTGCTGCAGACGTACGGCCTCTGTCGACACGGCTTCCAGTTCGGCATACTCAGCCAGGCTTTCCTGCTCCATCGAGGCATCTCCAAACTCACCGGTCAGGAGGTCGCAAGGATCGGCAAGTATATCGCCCCCAACAACGCGCATTTTCGACGCTACCAGCGAGAGTTGAACGACCAAGTGAGAGCAGCTGATTTTGCGCCATTCTGGGCTGAAGTTGGATGAGTTTGAGGAGGCAACGGATCCGGGATTGGCAAAGACGAAGTCTTATTGCGATGCGAATATGAGGGACGTGGACGGGGAGAGTAAGCCTTGTGGCAAGCGATTTGAGGGACATCGTGGGCCCTGTGCCAATTAGGCATGCTTGCCTTTTTTGGAATGTTTACCCTAACCATTCATTGCTTTTGTTTATTCAATTCTTTTGTGATAATATAAGTGATAGTCTATAATCTTGACAATTTCGCCCCTTCCGCCAGTAAACTGGCATAGAACTTACAAGATATGAAAACTAAGAGCCAAGAAGCACCAGATTTAGGACACCAATCACAAAGAATGAACTGGAAAAGACCGGTGTAGGAGCTGTCTGTGAAAGAAGTAAACCAGGCAATAGGTAAGCTTAAGGTGTCTGTGGTCCTGCTGCATCGATTGCAGACACGGCTGCCTCCCAGGCTTCAGCTGCCTGCAATTTCTACTCATTTCTCCATCCACTTTCTACCCTACACTCCTTTTTTTCAGTCTGCTCCACTCAAAGGTTCAATCTAGAGCCCCTTCTGCTACTGTTCACGGCAGAACAGTAGCAGAAGGGGCTCTGGATGCGACCTTTGAATGGGGCAGACTAAAAAAATGAGAGTAGGGAAGAAAGTGGCTGAGGAGCATGACAGTGGGACTGGTACCTGGCGATGTGCTTGTGCAGCCTCAGCAGCGTTGGTCCTCAACAGATCTGCCAGAGCAGAGACTCGACCGACTCTCCAGGCCTCCCACTCTGCTTCCACCCACCCATTGGCCAGCTCCAGCTCACCGCCAGCCTCCCTCTGCTTGGCTCGTGCCTGCCAGTCAAACTCCACCTTCCATGCCTCACTGGGAAAGTAGACTCAAATAGGTTTCAATTCGGGAGAAGGGAGTCAGGGGGTTTGCTGGACTAACCTCTTCCAGAAGAAGCTGGCTTTTGCTGAGACGATGCTCATCTTTACGCTCGGCTTTCTCCAGCTGAAAGCAGGATAAGGAGTGAGTCTGGCTGATGGCATGCGGGGCGGTGGTGTACGGATTTGCGTTCAGCTTCTCGTTTGCGTGCGAGCTCCTGCGCCGCCTCCACCTCAGCCTGAACCTCGTCTCTCCTCCGCAGCACTGTCTGTCAACCAGCTGCTCTTCTGCTTTTCAGACTCCACCTTTAGGTCAGCTTTAGGTCTTTAGTTCATCGACCATTGGTCCTAGGTGTTAGGCCAGTAGGTCAAAGATCAGCCAAGAATGTTGGAGTGAGAGGACTGACCTTGGTAGCATCAGCTGAGAGAGCCCAGTAGCGAAGTGGCAGTGTGAGCCTGGCCTCATAGGTGTCTGCTTCGCTTTGCCTTCATGGCGAAACGAATGAAAAATATGGAGAAGGAGGGAGAAAAACGATGAACCGTTGCTGGGCTTGCAGCTGGAGTGCGTTGGCGAAGGCTGTGATGGATTTCTTCAGCCGATAGCTTTGCTCCGTTTCCGTCCAGTGCTCCAGAACGGCCTGTATCAAAGAGTAATTTGATTTATTATTCTAATTTTTGGACAGTTTAACTGATAGCAAATACCTGGCAAAAATATACATAAATATCTAGTTAGAGATTTACCAATTCGAGATTTCTTTTTTTGTTTGTGCAATTTTTGCACACATGTTTTTTGATTATGGGGTTTCAATCCAATTAACATATGGCACATATGTCATTTGAATTGAATGCAATTTTTATCAATTTCGATCATCAAATTTTTTTTGCAAAATAAAAATAACTAAGTGAAGATTTAGAAATAAGCCATACAAAGAAAATTGAAAAAACTAAATTGAAATAAATGCCAACTTTGACAGCATCCGCATTGTGAGCAGCCACGGCCTCAGAGCGCTGCCACTTGCCCGCCAACTTCTCCATGGCTGTCAGCGTTTGCGACAGGTCGCCCACCGCTCCTCAATTTCACCCCCACTACCTCTTTCCTCACAAAGGCTGGACTCACGCTGCAGCTCCGCGAAATGCGGCTCCACAGATCCAGTCTGCCGCACGGAGGCCGTCAGACCATTTAGCGTCTCGCTCAGCAGCGATCGCCCCGCATCCTTCTTCTTCCTGCAAGCCGCCTCCTTCTGGGCTTGCAGGAAGAAGGCTGGCCCGAGAATTACAAAATTGTAACTATAACTATTGTACTAAAAGAACTATTGGAACTTTACTGCCGCCCTAGTTTGAAAATTTTCGGAAATAGTTCCAATTTGTGTCGTAAAGTTCCAATAGTTCTTTTAGTACAATAGTTCTAGTTACAATTTTGTAATTGACCCATGGCTGGCTTGGTTGGGGGCACCGAAAGTCGCTCCACTGGGCGGCCTGGGCTGTGAGAAAAGCGCGGAACTCGGGCGTTCTGCTCGCCCGTCGGTTGGAGGCCAGGGCGGAGAGGAAGTAGTGCAGGAGGAGGCAGCGTGAGCGCACAAACTCCGGCTCGAAGCGGTCCAGGGCGTAGACGCTGTGCTTGGCTGCAAAGCTATGTCTATGATGTCTCTAAGAGGAAATGAGGGGCCTGGGGGGAGGACGAGTGGAGTCATGGAGAAGGAAAATATCAATAAATCATTCTATTGGCTGATGCTGGAAAATTATGAGAGCCTGATCCTTATAGTTGATGAAGCAAGCGTAGAAGCTGTGCTTGGCTGCAATCTATGTCTATGATATCTCTTAGAGCAGCGGCCTGGGTGGAGGAGAAGTGAAGCCATGGAGAAGAAAAATATCAATAAATCATTCTATTGGTTGACGCTGGCAAATTATGTGAGACTGATCTTCATAGTTGGTGAAGCAAGCGTAGAAGCTGTGCTTGGCTGCAATCTCTGCCTATGATGTCTTTTAGAGCGAAAGGGGGGCCTGTGTAGAGGTGGAGAAGGAAAATATCAATCAACCATTCTATTGGTTGATGCTGGCAAGCCAGAATAGCCTGATCCTCATAGTCGCTGAAGCAAACCAGGCAGAGGCGGGAGAAAGGCGTAAGGAAAGGCCAGTTCCAAACTGCCTCGGAGCCAAGCAAAATCGGAGTAGCGTCGCTGGACGCTGTACTCCCTCTCCGCGAAATCACTCCTCTCCACCTATCCCAACAAAACTGGTCCTGGATCCAATTGGCCTGAAAACATAGGAAAAACCTTGGTGGAGACGCGGAACAGGATGTAGGTGTCCATGGGCGCCAGGATCTTCTCCGGACGATCCACGCGCACCGAAATCTCCCCAGCCCCCGTCACAGAGGCGGAGGCCTGAGACGTTCCAAAGCTGCCCTCATTGGCCAGTTGAGGGGGAGGGGATTGGGGGAACGGAGGTGAGGGAGTGGGAGAAGACGCGGACGGGGCAGTCGTCGGAGCCCAGGACGTTGTTGAGGGAGGCGTTGAAGGAGCTGCTGTCCTCCAGCACCACCCTCTCCACCGCCTGCTCTCCCACACACCAATTGCCTCTTAGGGGTCTCCAATTGGGGCAAGGGACCAGTTTGCCGGGCTCAGGATTCACCTCACCCTTCTCCACCTGGATGTAGCCGGAGACAGATCGATGCTGGAGGCTGCCCTGTCAATCCAATCGCTCTATCACTCTCAAGACCTCAAAGAGGGGGCCAGAGGGGACATTAGGGGCGCTGGTGTCGCCGGGGCTGTCCAGACTGCGACTGCGGGAGGGTGCCAGTAGATCGGAGCCTCGAAGGCTTTCCTCGCCTGGAGGCTTGGAAGGCGAGGAGTGGAGCGGACTGTCCTGGGGGCTGTTGACCAGAGCCCGCTTCTCCTCCTCCTCACCCATCGGTCGCATCATCCTCCAGCCACGGCCAGCCAGCAGGTAGACTCGAGCCTGCCGCTGCAATGAATACAGCCTCCCTCCTTTCTCTAGACACTCACATAAATCTCTCCCCACCCTCCGTCCTCCAAAAACACCCTGCTTGTAAAGGGTGGCTGGGGGAGCGGGGAAAAGTGCGCAATTCCCCTGCACCAGAAGGCTGAAGTGGGCGAACGTCGGGTGCAAATGGTGGCTTGACTGGCGGCAGTGTGTGAGTGCCTTTTCAGGCCTTGGATGTGCAGGTGGGGGTTTGGATGGGGGAGGAGGGTTGGGGGGGGGGAGGAGGGCTGGTCCATAGGTATGGGGCATGGGCGACACGGGGACAGCGACGTCGTCGCCTCCATCCTCGACAGCCTATTACATTTCCTCCGCTGCCTCCTTTTTCTCCAAGCCCTGTCCAGCTACGGCCTTCCTGCCTCCCTTTTGCCCGCACACAGTCCCTTTTCTCACCCAGCCTCTAGCTGCTTCCATTCTCCCACTCTCCTCTCCTGCTACAGGGGGGCAGCATTTGTCATGCAGGCCTGATGCGCGGATAGGCCCATTGTACGCATGACTAATTCCCACTCCTGACACTCTTTGTTTGCTGGATGTTGGCTATTGTGGGGCCTGAGCTTTAATTGATAGGGAAAGCTTGCTATAGGAAAGCGGAGTGAGAAAGGAGGTATAGTTGGTAGGAAGCCTAACCGTGAAGTTCCACCAGAGCAGGAAAATAGGCATGGGCAAGCCAGAGTCACTGAAGGCTTTCGCTTGTATTAATTTCGGCTCTTGCGCTGCTTCAAAGGGGGCAAACATTCTGAGCAATGAAGGCTTGTTAGAAGGATGCTTAATTTACTCCCTCTTGGCCTAGTGTATGGCTTCTTGCTAACCAGCTCCCTTGTGACTGCAGTTTGTTGCATTGGTTTTTACCATTTTTACAACGGCCCTATGAGTGTAAAGTTAGTTTTTTCAGAAGTATAAGATTTCAGAGTAAATTCTTTCAGATTTTTAAAGTAAAAGAAGCGCATGCTGAAGCTAGCTCTTGCATAGGATGTTTGAGGCCCATTGTTGCTGGCTTTTACGAGCAATGCATGCGAGATTAGGGTGCTGAAAATAGCCTGAGACCTAAAAAGGCAAAGTGACAGCTGAGCAGAGAAGCTGAATGGGGGACAGAGAGCGGACTCTGTCGCTCGGTTTGGACGCCGGCGGTGATGCTGCTGAAGACGACGGATTTCAGGACGACGAACTCATTGCATCTGCTCAAGAAGGTCTTCCTCCTAACTCTTTCTTAGCTTCAATCTCTTCTACCTGGAATAGCATAGCCTAGTGCATATCATGGAAAAGTAGAAAAATCATTGCTAATCAACATCTGCTCAAGATGGTCCCGTTTTCAGTCCAAATTGTGATTTTCATTTTTTTTTTAATTACACGAATTTCACATTTTACACAAATTTATTCCGAAACAGTAAAACATTTGCAGAAGGCCTGGACAGCTTGGGCGGGAGCCGAAACTTCATCGAACGCGACGATTTCGAGGACGAACTCGGCTCACCCTCCGAGGCTCCCTTCGCCGAGGACTTTGCCGACATCGCCCGGTTCACCCCTTGGCTCTCCTTCCAGCCAACCAACTACTAACATCCCTCCCCCGGGCACCCCTCAAGCAATCAGGGGCCTCTAACCACCTCCTTTGACAGGCTGAAAATAGTGGGCGTCTCCTATGAGGCGGAGCACAGGTACCCCTGCACTGTGCCCAGCACCGCCGCCCTCCACCTTTGCACCACTTGCTCAGTTCCCCCACCAACCCCTTCCCAGACCCTTCTACGCTTCCAGCTTTCCCACAACTCCCCCTTCTACCCCTGCTACACCCCTCATGCTCACGCCAACTCTGCACCAGACACTACTAGCCCTCTTAGGGACCATGGCTTGCTCTGACACCTAGATCCAGCCCCCCAGCCGATGGTTGACCCTCTCCTTAGAACAGAGGACGCAGTCACACTGTTCATGCCTGGTGTCTTGTGGTGACCTGCCCTGCATAGCCTAGAAGCAGAGAGACTCTGAAACAAAGCAGCGGATGAAAATGAGGAGAGTTTTGACTGCAGGCATGAGATAGTGGACGTGGTGGGGGACGACAAAGCCGGACGACCCATCATCGTCATCTACGCACACCGCCTCCCGCCCTCCAAATCCTTCAACCATGCCAAACTATTGCTGTTCGTTGCTCTATCCATAGGTGCTTGAGTTTGAGGAGGCACTGCTTGCAGGTATTTGACGAGGACGCTGGACAAGTTTGTGGAGCTGGACTACACCATCGTCTACTTTCACTACGGCCTCAACTCCGTCAACAAACCGCCGCTCAGGATGCTCTTTCAGATCTACAAACTCCTCGATCGAAAGTCCCTTCTCTTGGCCGACAATTTCCTTCCCAATTTACCCAGCAAAGCTGCAGGTACAAGAAAAACCTGAAAGCCCTCTACCTCGTCCATCCGACCAAATTCATTCGCTTCGTCTGGAACATTTTCAAGCCTTTCATCTCCGTCCCACTTCCTCTCCCAGCCCTGCTCTGCTAAACGAACGGCTGCCTTGTAGGTGAAGTTCGAGCGGAAGCTGCACTACGTCAACTTCATCGGGGAGCTCCGCGACACAGTGCACACAGAGCAGCTGCAAATCCCTCGCCCAGTGCTTGATCACGATGCTCGGCTTGTCTCATCCGCCAAAGGCCCAACCCGAGCAGCCTCCACCCACGCCCTCCTCCTCCCCACCACCCAATTCGGAGCCTCTCTTCAATAGTTCCGACTATCAGCTTGCCTCAGCTCTTTCGGAGTCTAAGGGGTTGGCTGCAGTATCCAGGAGCAGTATCCGGAGAGCGAGTTCCCGCCGGTGGTCACTGGGCTGCTGGGCTTCCTGCGGACTGAGGAACGGCTGAAAACTGAAGGACTCTTCAGAAGGGCTGCAGCGCTGACCGAACTCCGCTCCGCCAAAGAGCGCATCAATCGAGGTTTGCTGGCTTGTCTCAAGCTGGCCTCATTGATTTCTCAGAAATGCAGAATTTGTATTTTTCTAATTTTTAATTAAAAAAAGAAATTAAAATTAAATTAAAAATGCCAAAGAGCGAATCAATCGAGGTTTGCTGGCTTGTCTCAGGCTGGCCTCATTGATTTCTCAGAAATGCAGAATTTGTATTTTTCTAAATTTTAATTTAATTATAATTAAAAAATAAATTAAAATTAAATTAAAATTGACAAAGATCGCATCAATCGAGGTTCTTGGCCTTTCTCAAGCTGGCCTCATTTTATTTATTAGAAATTCAAAATTTGACATTTTTCAAAATTTTAATTTAATTTTAATTAAAAATAAATTGAAATTGAATTAAAATTTTTAAATTAGAATTGAAAGCAAAAGAAAATCAATATTTTGCCTTTTTTGCGAGGCTGAAGAGAAAGCTTGCTTGGCCAGGAGAACCCGTGGAGGCGGTGGTGAACGGCAAAATTCACCTGGCGGCCATGCTCGTGAAGGCTTTTCTAAGAGAGCTGACAGAGCCGCTCCTCACCTTCCAGCTCTACCCTGAAATACTCGCCCTGCAGCAGCTGAGTTGGATGCCTGTCAATGATCTCAGGGAGGAGTTGAATGTCCTGTCTGCAGAGTCTGCGGAGAAAGAGCGAGTAGGCAAGGCCAGGGAGTTGGTGGGTCGTCTGCCGCGCGAGAACTACCGCCTCCTTAGAGCCATCGTGCTCTTCCTCACAGAGGTTGCCGACCTTGGCCTTGGAAGGCTTTTAGGAAAACTGATTTTGATGCTAAGCAGTGATTGATACCAAGTGAGCATCTCTCACCGAAATATTTTTCCTGCTCCCTAGTTTTTACTGCTTGCAGAAAATATCGATCCTAATCTATTTATTCGTCCATCTCTGCGGCCCAAACTCTTCTACTGGTCTGCCAGAACTCGCAAAAAAGAGGACTCAATTGCAGGTGGTAGCAGCTAGCGAGTGGAATCGGATGACGGCGCACAACCTGGCGCTGGTCTTCGGACCGAACCTCTGTTGGAGCAAGGATTCTCAGGTTCATTCATTACCCTATTTGTTTGAGCACTGTCAAGCAGGAAGGCTTTTCCAGGTATCGCTCGCCCACCTGCAACACCTGAACGGCTTCGCTCTGACCCTAATCACAAACTACGGCCCCATCTTCTCACTCCCTGCCTAGCCCTCGTGCAAGCACATTTCTGCCTCCCTGTCCCCATTCTTCCAAGATCCCGCATATTTTTGCTCACTCAAGGGCCAACTGAAGTGATATGGTGTAAACTGTTTTCTTTATAATTTTTTATTCCTTATTTTTTCCAAACTCTGCATAGGAGAAAACATAAAAAAAATCTCTGCATCGTGGTGAAAAAAGGAACGATTTCAAAAAAGCGTCCAATTTTCGCGAGACTGGAAAATGCATAGGTGCCCGAATCCAATTGCAACTCATCGGTGGCTGCAAGAGATCTTTGGTCGGCCTCGTTCCCACCTTCCGGTGTTGTATGCTTTTCGGAAAATGTGCTTTTCCGAAAAGCACGGCGTGCTTTTTGGAAAGGAGCCGTGCTTTTCGGAAAATCATAAAATGGCAACCGTGCTTTTCGGAAAGGGGCCATGCTTTTCGGAAAAGGCATGCTTTTTCGGAAAAGCACGCCGTGCTTTTCGGAAAATGTTGTGCTTTTATGAAAATGACAGTTTGACAAAAAGACAGCAAGACTAGCATATAGAATCACATAATTTGGCAAGATGGCAAGATAAGAAAGTAAAGTAAAGTAGAACATTAGCAGATGTATCGCTTTCCATAAAGAGCAATGCCAGGGAAGGCTCTGCTCAGCTCCAGGAATCTGCTCAGCCGTCGTTCCGAGAGCTCCCGAACCATCACTTGACTCGTCAGCCATGAGGAAAAAACGACTTTCTCCTAGAGAACAAACAACCTGAAGCCTATCATAGACGTAGCGCAAGCGGCCATCCTTGGCAAACGCTGCGAAGTGGGCACTGCCAACTTTGGCAGTGATGATGGCAAGCTTGTAAATCGACGTCAGCGCCTATCTCCAGCTGTTTCTTGATCTGCAATTGAATGAGCACAGCATGGATGGCATGAAGAACATGAAGAACCTTTCTGATTGTCAGCTGACTGAGCTCGCCGTCGCTGTGAGCTCCTTCTCGTCGGAAATGACGTTGCAGAAGCCACAGGTGACCTCCCCGCGCTCCTTCTTCATCATCTTCTTCATCAGCAGCGCCTTCAGTGTCTAGAGTAGAGTGTAGAGAAAAAAGAAACATAGGTGTCAAAGTTGGGAGGCTTGATCTTGATAGAAACATCGACGATGATCTGCCCCTTGCTCTCAGACAATCCTCAGAATACTCACAAGTCAAAATCCTCAGCTCTTAGACTCTTCACAGTGACTGCAAGTGAATGTGTGCAAGGCAGAGCATTACTCTGATTACGAAATGAAGGTCTGCACAATCTTCTACAGCCTGAACATCTCTGCTGTTGAAATTTGTGCACTGGCAATTTTCCAAAAAGCAAACGTGATTTTCAGAAAATTATAACTTTTCCGAAAAGCACGGCATGCTTTTCCGAAAAAGCATGCCTTTTCCGAAAAGCATGGCCCATTTCCGAAAAGCACGGTTGCCATTTTATGATTTTCCGAAAAGCACGGCTCCTTTCCGAAAAGCATGCCGTGCTTTTCGGAAACGCACGTGTTCCGAAAAGCATACAACACCGGCAGGCCCCGGCCAGAGGGGACAGCTTTGGAGGAGCTCCTGGTAGGAGCGGGGTTGGACTGCCTCCTAAGATCCTATGGTAGTGCTTGAGTGCTGAGTCTTCGTCTGCTTCCTCCACACCCACCAGGTACTCGTCCTCCCAGGCCAGGCTTTCGTGACTGCCCCGTGGCGGGCAGGAGGTGGATCGTTGCCGGCGGCGAGGAAGACGTCGTAGATGAGCCTTGTTAGCGAGGTGTGGGGTGAGGTGAAGCCAGCACTTTTGCTCTCCGCCCAAGCCAGTAGCAGCCGCCCTTTCCGTCTTCACCTCACAACCTAAACTCCCTCACCCAGTTCTCCGACAACTACTCATCGTCTGCTTGCTGGGCTTTGGCCTGGCCATGTGCAAATACTGCTTGCATCCCTTGGCCTCCTTCTGCTATTCCATCCCACCAATTGGAAGGCGAAGGTGGGGAGTTAGGTGATAGGATAAAGAGTACGGGAGAACTTCTGGCCGTCTGCGTGCCTCATTCGCAGCGAAAAGTCGCAGGAAAGTCTCATTCGTAGGTCTAAAAGAGAGCCTGAACTCTGACACTCCGCCTTGCTCCGTTTGAGCCAGGCCAAATAACCTTGGAAAACGACACCAGGGTCAAAAGGAACAGGGCTAATGACTGGGTAGATCTAACTTCCGAAGCTTCTGAAGGGTTCCTACTGGACAGATACCGATTAATGTTTACGCATTACGCTGCGTTGCAGTCGTCAAATGTCCTGTCGCGCAATTGGTTATCAGCCAGCAGCCACTCCTTGGTCAGTGACAATTAGTCCCAGGCAGATCTCCAGACTACATCAATCATCGCTGTCTGCATGTGGCTGGTTTTCGCTGAATCGTAACGGGAACGAATGAAATTCGTCGAATTAGAGTCGAATCTGGCTATAAAACTCGGACCATTAGCACAGGTGCAAGTATAGCTAAAATGTTCTCGATGATTCTCCACCTTCTGACCATCTGCGCTGTGACTAGCTGTGCTTTCGCCCAAGGCATTTATTTCGTTGATTTTTCTGAAGGATAAAAATCGATGCAATTTTAGATGCGGAAGAAGCGGGAAAACCCATCGCCGCCCTTCTTGGCGAAGTCACCGGCTTTGATGAGGTTTGTTGGCTTTCATCTGTCGTTTCATTTTTTTGGCCGCAAACTATCGTAGGACGTTTTCTCATTGCATTTGAAACCGTTCATTGCATTGTTCAGGGAACCGAGGGAGTGTTGCAAGCCGATTGGGTGGGCAACCGTTTCCAAGAGACCTTCACAGTGCGAAATGAGACGCACAGTCTGGTAAAGTCTGGCTGCCCATTTTTAAAGAAAAAATACTGGCCAATCGGGAAGGTGGTGCCAGCTGAACGTTTTGGCCTTAGCCGAGCTGGCAGGGTCAAGCGTCAAACTGCAGTTTGCTGTATCTGCGCTTGCGGGGAATTTAGTAACACTCTTCACTCACTTTGTTCAGTATTTGAATGCAAGCACACGTTTGAGGCTGCTGCTGCGTTTGCGTCGTTGTAAAACGCAGCAAATTGTCACGATCAGATGCCATACGCAGCGAATAATGTGATTGCAATCGATACCGAAGCGATTGTACTAGAAAAGTAGATTTGGGATTAGAATGCGGATCATGGCAATGTTTGGTTGTCATACTAAAATCTAGAAGGCTGTCTTCCAAAAGCTTTCAGCATGCTAAATAATAGTTGACCTATTACATGAGAACCGAAATGAAACAAAATTTGTAGCTCTATACAGTGAGCAGATTTAAAGATATCGAATTGAAGCGATGAGACAGATCAACAAAACTTTCGTGGTTTGATTTCTGAACCAGAGTTAATTCTGAACCACAGTTTGAGCACTATAAGTACACATCAATTTAGGTCTAAATGTTCCAAATTTTGATGCCTTCAAGATAGATTTTCTGAGAACCCCAAAAGTCGTTTTGTCATCATCTGTCCATATAGCTTGCCCTTCACCTCTCCTATGTCCCAGTTCCACTTAGATGTCGAAATGAAAGAAAGAGAAGCTTGAAAGCGGGCATGAAGCACATGGCGATGAACACAGATGCCAACATGCTGGAGATTGGCTCTGGCCTCTTCCACACCATCTTACAGCGTGTTGGGCATCTCATTGGGAATGCTACAGACTGCTCTTCCTACCCTTTCCATCCTCAATTCAAGTGGAATGGTGCAGTGACTGGTAGCAGATCGTGGGGTTCTGGCTGCACAGCTAGGACCCTCCCAATCAACCTCACCGACCACAACTTTGGCTGCCGCTTCCACCACACCATGTCACTACCAGCCTTCTTTCCAGCCAGAACGAAAGGAGTGCATGCCTTTCTTCCTGTTTTCTTGGCCAGCGATCAGCATCTGGAGAGAGATGGCAAGGAGGAGTTGAGACCGACTTTCTTGCACCAGCAGTTGGCCTGACAGCCAATCTGCCCCAGCTAGTAGTCATCGCTTTGCTTTCAAAGTTGAAGCCAGTGATCAGAACTGAAAAGTTTTGGGTGTCTTTTCGTTTTGGAGGCCAGTCTTGTCGGCAGGCCAAATGTGAATCTCTTTTCGGGTATGTTGCAGTTTATGGTCTTTTATTCCCCTGCCCACTAATCTGCGCAAATGGGCCCTAAAGCTAATTTGCAAAGACAGTTGCATGAGAAATAGCCATGGGACGGCCTAAACGTCCCAGTAAAATTGTGAGCGAAGCGTGTGTGCCCGTGGGTGAAGGAAGGATGGACTATCATTGCCCTCGTTCTGTCTCTGGTGGATGGCTAAGCAAAGCTTACTCTGTTCACCGATTAGTTTATAGGCGAAAATTATTCTCTCTTTATGTTGGTCCTATGGCCGAGTGGATAGTGCATTGGACTCATGAGCAGTAGCAAAGCACGTCAGAGTCGTAATATGCGCATTATTTGTTCATGGGCAAAATTTGTGACACAAAAAGTAAAAGACCATAAACTGCAAAATAGCCCTCTTTTCTCCCAAAAAGTCAATTAAGCCGAGTTTAAAGTCAAGGAAATACATCTACTACTAGTGGAATCTGCTGAGCCACCTGCATTTTGGTTTAGCGCGCAATGGAAAGAGCCACTGGACTGCGTGCTAAAACAAAATGCAATTGTCTTAAAAGCAGTTTCCACTAGTAGTACACAAATAATTATGAGCTGCCAAATATGTATGAGATGACAAATATGTATGAGCTGCCAAATATGTGTATGCTGCCAAATATGAATGAAAGGACAAATAAGTATGAGCTGCCAAATATGTATGAGATCCTAGGGCGCGACAGCGCCCTAGTTATGAATGGGCGATCGAGTTTTTGGGTACTTGTGTGTCACGAGGTTCAGCGCCTTGGATATTGGTTAAAACTAGGGACATATATACATCAATCGAAAGCTTGAAAGGAGATCTCGATGAGGAAAATCGTGAAATTTTGATTTAGGGCTTAAAATTTTAGAAATCTGGAGAAAACCTTTAAAAGTTGAATAAAAATGGACATATTTGTATTTGAACGAATGTCATTTTAGAACAAAAGCGAAATTCAAAAACCTAAGAATTACGTGTTTTAGAAAATCGTTCCAGCTTTTCAGTGATACTATTTTTGTCATAGTTTTATTGGAGAAATTTCTCAATCAATTCATGTTTCCTAATGCCGATTTGTTCAATTTTGCGCTCTACCCATTTCTCTGATGTTTCATTTGAGGCAAACTGCGCAGATTTGCATGCCCAAATGCAATTGATGCGCAGGTTGTTATAGGTTTGTCATCCATTGGCTTGCAGTCGCTGGTACTTTGCATGAAATCGAATTGATTGAAGGAGTGCTAGGTTGAACCCTATGGCTTATATATATCAATCGAAAGCTCTCAGTCTGCTCCAGATGGCAATTGACCAACCAGATGGCACCAATCAAAGAATTGCATGTTTTGGCAAATTTTTTCATCAGCTTTCTAATGGTGTTGTTTTTGTTATAGGTTACGTGGAGAAATTTACCAATGAGTTCACGTTTTTGAGAGCAATTTTGCTCGATTTTATGCTCTACCGATTTCGACTTATGGGCTTTTTGGCTTATCTACCCATTTTACCTAAACAGCAAGTGATGGCTTTTTCCTCAATGACTGTTTGAAGCCTTGTTCATGTGGCAAGTAAATATGTCTTCCACATGGCCAAGATCTTGACAAGAATAAAATGCTACAGCATGAACAGCTTATGAATTGTCAATCATCAAAAAGAACTAGACAAGGTTTGACAAAATCGTGATTAATTTTAGTTAAAATTTTAACAGGTTCATCTACATACTCCAATGATCATTCATAAGCAGGCGGCAATTTTGGCACAAATAGGACAAAAATAATGAGAGAGAGATAAACTAAAAAATACAACCAATGATATAAAAAATGCGTTAAAATGTAATTCAATGCTTTGAAGTTAAATCAATTTTTTTTATAAAGACAAAACAAAAACTGGAATAATCTAGGTGACAGGGTTCCTGCCATAAATTGCCGCCTGCGTATGAATGATCAGTGGAGTATGTAGATGAACCTGTTAAAATTTTAACTAAAATTAATCACGATTTTGTCAAACCTTGTCTAGTTCTTTTTGATGATTGACAATTCATAAGCTGTTCATGCTGTAGCATTTTATTCTTGTGACAAATATGTGTGAGCTGCCAAATATGTGTATGCTGCCAAATATGAATGAAAGGACAAATAAGTATGAGCTGCCCAATATGTATGAAAGGACAAATAAATATGAGCTGCCAAATAGGTATGAGATGACAAATATGTATGAGCTGCCAAATATGTGTAGGCTGCCAAATATGTATGAAAGGACAAATAAGTATGAGCTGCCAAATATGTATGAGATGACAAATATGTATGAGCTGCCAAATATGTATGAAAGGACAAATAAGTATGAGCTGCCAAATATGTATGAGATGACAAATATGTATGAGCTGCCAAATATGTATGAAAGGACAAATAAGTATGAGCTGCCAAATATGTATGAGATGACAAATATGTATGAGATGACAAATATATGTGGGCTGCCAATATGTATGATGTGAAAAGAAATGACTATGGACATCACCACTTGATGGTCCCGCTAGTAGCGTGGGACTGTCCGTTCTCGCTCACGCCGCCCTCCACCTCCTTGTCCTTGTGGCCGCCCTTGGCCCCGTGACGCAGCCAGTAGGTCTGCATCTCTCCTTTCCCCTGTCAGCCACCTCTGTCGCTATGGGTGGTCCTAGAAATGCCAGAGACCTTGACTGGTATGCAGCCGCGGAAGTCCATGATGTACATGCCCTGGTCCCCGTAGTCCTTCAGCAGCTCCATGGAGCTCTGGCTGATCTGAATCTTGCCAGCTAGAAAGGAAGGAGCCTTTCCTGAGCCCAGAAGAGAGGGAGCTGGGGCAAGACCGTCTCCGGTGGACTCCATGCGGGAGGCGGTGTTGACGGTGTCGCCGAAGAGGCAGAAGCGGGGCCTTTAATGGATTAGTGATGGAGCACTGGGATAGGACCTTTCATGTTCCTTACATGGCGTTGCCCACCACGCCGGCGGCCACTGGCCCGCTGTGGATGCCCACGCGGATCTTGATGCCCTCCTCGGGGAAGTCTGGGAGAGATACAAATTAATGGAGACCAGCAAATGCCCAACTAGCAGAGCTACTAACGCGGAATCCGCATCTCCTGCACTGTCTGCAAGCACCGGGCGGTTAGGCTGGGAAATGGGGAGAAGTTGAGCAGAAGAGGAGAGAAAGCGGAAAGAAGTTGAAAAGAAGAGGAGTGAAGTTGAGAGGAACGTGAAGAAGGGCCAGGGAGAGGTCGGCGAGGGCGATGATGTGCATAAAGCCGTTGCGTGTTGGCAGCCCAGACGCCACCTGTACAGAAAAGGTTGGCCGAGGCCTATTTCCAGAGCAGTCAGTTTCTGCACCATATAGGCATCCCCGATGGTCTCCACCTTGTACGCGTCGTAGGTCGCGATCAGCTCATCGAACTGCATCGGCGGTCAGTCAGATTTGAGTGGAGTAGGAGGTGAGAAAGTGGGAAACAGTGAGGTAGATGTAGTTGAGGAGGTTTACAACTTCCAGAGGCTGGCTGCGCCCACAGATGGCCGTGAAGCCAACGACGTCGCTGAAGTAGACGCTCACCTATCAAAATAGTCCTCCCTAGTACTCTGCTCCAAGCAGGGCATCAGATCATATTTGTCACACCGGTCGCTTTTGTGTCAAAAGTCATACTGACACAAAAGCCACCGGTGTGACAAATATGATCTAATGCAAAGCTTCAGTTGGAGGCTGACACAGTCGTAGAACTCCGGCGGGACGCTCTTGCCGGCCTTCAGATCATCAGCCACAGATCTGCAGCCCTCCATTAGTGAGTGGGAGAGGAGAGGAATAAAAGCTAACGGTGGGAGCATGCGCACAAGCAGGTCGTCGGCCCGCTGCCGCTCCTGGTGCAGCAGCTGGGTCTTGGACTCCAGGTTCTCCGCATACTTCTCCATCATCCCCATCGCATGCTCCGTCAGGTTGCAGCGCCTTTTGTTGGCTCAGATTAGCGGCAGGGAAGGCTTTTGAAGCGGTGTTTGAAGGGGGTGAAAGTGGCTGGGAAGGGGAACTCGGAGCGAGAGGCGCGGACGGACTGGCGGACGGCGGCCAGGGTGAGACGGTCACCGGGGACGGTGGCCCAGCAGGCACGGATGATGGGGATCAGAGGGTCGGCCACCACCGGCCCGAACTCCGGCATCGGCGGCCGGTAGGGGCCCAGCTTGCCCGTCATCAGCATCGTCACCACCTCTGCAGTGGCCACTGCTCAACAGCGCCCCCCCCCATGGGTCACTGGCGACCGTCTTCTGTGTTGTTCTCGTAGTCGAAGAGGAAGTTGCGCGTGAGAATCTGGTACATGACCATGGCCAGTCTGCAAGTTTGTGGGGCCAGGCTTTTATTCTCAGTGGGGTTGGCGAGGATTCAAGATTTGTAGTCTACTTGTCAAGCTAGGAGTAGAGGCCCAACTCCAACTGATGCCCATGGCGAGAAAAAAAGGAGGAAGAGCTACGAGTATATGTCGCAAGCTTGTGTGGGTATGCGGTCGAGGCCCTTGGAGACGGTGTTGATGCCGAGCAGCTCCGGGGCGAGGTGAAGAAGTTCTGAGAAAGGACAAAAGCCGGCATGAATGAAGATTTGAAGGAGAGGTTGGCACTTTCCGCAGCGAAGGGTTTCACCTGAACCTCATCACGTAAACGGCGCTCCAGCAAGACATTGTGTAGGCCGAAATCCGTCAGCTTGATAGACCAACTCAGATCATCCTCATTAGCCAATCATTTCGCTGTTGCATAGGCTTAATTTTTACCGCGAATCCACCAAGCAGTTTTCCGCCGTCAACATCCCTCAATTGTTCTTGGTTACATTAACGAGAGCGAAATAATTAAGACCGACTAGAGATTGTTTTTAAAAAGTCGAAAAGTGAGCGAATTTTAAATTCTTACCAAGTTTTACCCCTAAAGGCTCACAAAACAGCAATAAGTACTGGAATTGCAAACTATGATCGCATGCCATTTATGTGTGCATATGTGTGTGCTGATAGATGATTCTTGGCCAGCCTCTTTTTTAAAGTTGGCAATTTGATTATAGTCGGCTTACCATGGACAGCGACTGGGTTCTTATGAAGAAAGTCGAGACCCTCAATTACATGTTTCATATGCCCAGTGGTGGATATAGGGGGGAGGGGGACGCCCCCTCCCGACCCCCTAGACGGGAAAGGCATTGAGAAACAGAGCCAACAATGACGATGTCGCGGACGAAGGATGCTTTGAAGGTGTCATCCAGGGAGATGGCACTGTTGTGCAGGACGTCGAAGAGGGATCCTTTGCGGCAGTGCTCCCAGATGGCCAGGAGACGATCGCTGTGGCCGAGACAGAGTCCGAAGAACTGGGCCAGGTTCTCGTGGCGGGCAGCGGTGAGCTGCTTCAGACGCTGCTGCTCCTCCTTCTTCAGGGCGAAGTTGGGGTGCTTCAGCTTCATCTGGGACACAGCCACGGTGTCCTGGTACAAGTTGGCTCGCCCGGCGAAGCCCAGCTTCATCTCCGAGCCCGTGGCTGGGAATAAGAATAGGCAATAAAGGAAGCAAGCTCTGGAATAGAAGCCCATCTCACCCTCCGTCTCGTACATGGCGTCGGACATGCTGGATTTGGTGGAGTGGGAGGCCTGCGATTTCTGGAAAGACAGGGCAGCTCAGGGATTGCTTCAAATGGAGGATGAGGGAGAAAATACAGAATCCGTCTTCTCGTCCGCATCCTCAAAGACCAGATCCTCCAGGGGCACCAGCCAGTTCTTGCTCAACTGGGCCCCCTCATAGCGCCGCTTCCTATGCGTCTGCAGCGTTCACTGACTCCCTTTGCACCCCACTGGCCAACCTCGTCTGGAAGATGATGACGGCTGTCAGCAGCATCACGGTCAGAGCGCCGGCCAGACCCATGGCCAGCTCATCTGGAATAGGGTGGGTGGAATTTGGAGTTGTGAGACAAGAAAGGAAGAGGCGGACAGGAATTCTGGCCGCGGCAGTCACGCCCTGTGAAGCCGCAGACCGGTTTGTAGGCCGGTGGCTTGCCGTCCGGCGTGGCCCAGCGGAATTGGCGCTCCACCAGCAGCTTCTGACAAAGCAGACAGACCGCTTCCCCTCTGCTCAGGCGGGCACTCCGCCTGAGCCCCAGCCACAGGAATAGAGCTCAGCCAAGGAAGCAGAGACTTGAGTCTCTCTGATCTCCGGGGGCGCCGGAGTGCTTTTAGAGGATGGCTAGGCTTTGGCTGCGAGGTCGACAGCCAGTCTGCACCGCGTCTGCCTTTAGGGTTCAGGGCATCATGAGGCACACACTCATCATCCCAGGCCATCTCCTCCGGAAGGCCAGGAGCCCCGCCTAGCCTAGGGGAAGGGGGGGGGGGGGGCAGAAAGAGTTGCTCACCCGCTCCGCTCGGATGACGTCGTCCACCGTCTCCAGCTCCAGCTGCAGCCGGTAGTAGATCTCCGTCGTGCCGCGCGCTGACAATGCCCACTGCCTCTCAGCACAAGCAAGGAGCAGAGGGAGGGGCAACCGGCAATGTCTCTCGCAGAGCTTCCACCTAGCCCAACTTATTATATATAGCATTAGAGCCGGAGACTAGGAGGACCTGGGGCTATTTTATGCTATATAGGTACATTTTGGCTGGGGCACCAAATCTGACTTAGGTATACTGACATACCATTACTCAAACACCCTGCCCTAACTCGTCCCCTAATTGATACGGCTTTGACACAGTATAGGCTGAGTTAGCGCAGGGTGTTTGAGTAATGGTATGTCAGTATACCTTAGCCAGAGTTGGTACCCCAGCCAAAATGTACCTATAGTATAAAATACCCGCACCTGGGTTCAGGGCGGAGACGACGTAGCCGACCTCACGCTCCAGCACCTCGTTCATCAGCAGGAACCCACTGGCGCCTAGAAGCCATATAGATGGCCATTGGGCCGGTTCCCACCGAGAGGTAGGCTGGGTAACCGTTGAAGTAGGCAAGACGGATGCGGTTCATGATGTCGCTGCCGCTGCGGTAGTTGCACTTGGCCGCATCGCGGAGGCACCTGGCCAGGGCCAGCCCGTAGAGAAAGCCGGCATCGTGGAAGTTCATGGCCAGGTAGACATGCCAGTTCCCACTCTGCACCATTCAGGCAACCCTTCCCACTTTGCGGAGAAAAGGCAAAAAGACTACGTCGATGATCTGGGTGAGGTTGGCGTCGGAGTGTATGTCCGTGTCCTCGCTCACCCACAGACGGAGCATCTGCATGAAGTTCCGCATCGTCACCATGCTCAAGCCCACCGGTCGGAACTGGCAAATGGGGTACAGCTGAGAGGTTGAGGGTGGGGGTGGGGGTGGGGCTGGTAAGGGAGTAGATGGGCTGGGTATGATTAGGATGAGGGAACCACAAAGGACTGTCGGAAGTCCACAAAGTCCCCGATGAGGCTGGCGGAGTCGTCGGACTGCCAGCTCTTGGAGCGCTCCACGTTGAGGCCGTCGGGGATGATGAAGACCCACTCGGAGTTGGTCATGTTGTTGTAGTGGGCCCGTTTGATGAACTTCTGGGCCAGCGCCAGTCCACTCACCCCACTCGAGTCGAAGGCCAGGATCACAACTCAACCACAGGCCATCTCCTTCCCCTGCTCAGCTCAAAGAGGGGGCAACTGCGAGCTTTGGCCGCCACCTCCTTCAACGCCGCATCCATGTGCTCGTCGCTGAAGTTGGAGATGCGGATCTCCACGGAGACTTTGATCTTCTTCTGCGCATACTCAGCCTCCTGTAATTGGCCTAGCCATCCTAGCCTCTGTTTCTCACCCACTCTGTACCTTGATGGAGTCTCTGAGCTGGCCTGCCCCTTCCGGGTTGCCCACCAGGGCGAATTCGATCCAATTGTGGTACCTAGTGGAAAGTGGGCCAATTGAGACAAGACAGAGTGAGGAGAAGCAGCCTGACATCATGAACTCCACCAGGGCTGCGCCCAGTGGAGAGGTGGTCTCGGAGACGCGACTGGTGGTGGGGAAGACGCTCTTCAAAAGCAGAGCTGACAGGCCTTATAAGGAGAGCAGAAAAGGGCTGGCCTTGTCGGTGATGGAGGAGCCGCGTGCGAGGTTGGAGATGACTGGGATGTTCCAGCCCGCCATCAGTTTCCCAGTCGGCTCCAGTCCTGCAGGCTTGGGGTAGATGAGGCTGGAAGAGGAGAGGGGGAAAGGGCAACCCTCCGTGCAGGCCACTCCGAGAATGACGTCCACACTGTGTCGCATGTACCAGTCGGCTGCCTGCGTGGGCGCCTCGCTCTCGTTGCACGCCACACTGCTCATGATGCTGGAAAGGCAGTCGCCTGAGGGCAGTTCTAATATTAATAATCCCATGGGACAGGACAGAGGATTGGTATCGAAAAACATTACGGTCCCCTGTCCTGTCCCATTGGATTAATAATATTAGAACTGCCCTCTGCTGAACTCAGCCAGGCAGCTGGGGTAGGCCGTACTTGAAGTGTAGGTTGTCCGGCAGGATGTTGTCCCGCTTCAGCTTGATGAAAGCGCGGCGGAGGACGAAGTCCCCCACGATCGTGTCCGCTTCATCCCAGGACGGCATGCTGCCCACATTGACGGTCAGCTCCTCAAATTGGGGCGCCTATTCATGCCATTTCTCCGGCCTTGGAAAGAGCATTGGGGAACTTCTGGCAGCAGCCAAGCCGATAAAGCTCCCAGTTGCAGGTAGAGCAACAAGAGGAGCAGCATTTTGGCAAGCTTCAGCTCTAGTTCTTGGTGGCGCCAACTGATTCTGCAAACAGCTTTAGACCTATTCGATTGTTGATCACTTTTACAAATGAGGATGGGCAGCAGGGAAAGGGATGAAATTGTCCTGAGAGGGCTAGTATGCAAGACTGAGAAGACATGAGAAGGATACAGTAGAAGGCGGAATGACTACGAGCTTGGACTTTGTATTCTTATGAGAGTTAGTTTGGGCGACATTTGTTGATCAAAGTTTCGATCCAGGAGGGGTCAATTTACAGGCTAATGACGCATGCATTGCCCGGTTCTTAACAGCCACTCCTGGGGGTTTCCAGCCATAAACCCTGAGCGCTTAGATTGGGGCCAACTTTTTGCGATTATCAAACCTATTTTCTTACAAGAGTAAAATTGTCAAAAAAAATTTTTCTACAAAAACTAACAGAGCATGGATGCTGCTCCGCTTCGCCTCACCAGCAGGTTTTTGCGCATGCTCTACTTCATTTTTCGGCAGTACAAATGAAAATTTCTAATGCTTCTACTTTTGTGCAATGCGTCGCTGAATATCATGATAGCAAAAAGAACTAAGAAAAGATTGGAGCCAATTGAAGCTTGTATGGAAGTCTGCCAAAAAGCTGGGCAGAAAATGCGCGCGGGCACAAGAAAGTGGTGATCGATGTTCCGATAGAAAGCACACCGCCAGGCTATCCTGACATCATCGCTGCCATGGAGGTGCATTGCTGTCCTCCATATCTCTGCTGCATTCATTGGCCTCACTTGAGCATTTTTCAGGAGGTACAGAGCAAATCCAATGCCGCCCTTTCTGCTATCCTGGAAGGCAGAGTACCCGAGAAGGAGGCTGGACTATCCACTTCATTCAACCCCTGAACACTTCTAATTCTTTCCCACGAGTTTGTGTGAACTTAGATTTTCGAAGGGATTTTCTAATTGATCAAAAGGTAAAGCTTATTTTCATTCGAACTATTTTACTTATGATTTTTTCAACCGCCAGGGCAACCGCCAAATGATGCTCATGTACAAAATACATCAGTTTTATCGAAGTACAAGCTGTTGTAAAGAAACAAGCATCATTCATAAATCATACGTCTCGCTCAAATACTCAATGCAAGACAGACACCTGGCTATTTTCCTGCCTCGCATAGCCTGCAGTCATCAGTCTTCTCTTCTGATCCCAATTGCAATATTAGCGTTTGTAAACCGGAACTAGAAAAGACAACAATATACATCTCCGCATCCTGCCTTCGCAGATCCTCCCGGATGAAGTGGGTGAGCAGGCAGTCCATCCAGACCACGGTCGTGAAGAGTAGCAAGGCTGCCAGACTCGACACTCGACCGCCCACCACCGCCAGCACCACACCTCATCCAAAGCTTACTCGGAGAAGGGGAAATGAAGGATGGGGTGAACCTGTGCAGCAGTGTTGAGCTTGGTGCCCTTTTGAATCTGGATAGAGGATCTCGGCCGCAAGCTCCAAACCCAGCGCAATGCACAAAATTTTTTTTGTGAATGCTTATGAATGCTTTTTGTGAATCTCGCAGAGCCAAGTGGCCCACAGCAGTGATATGAGCTGGGTCCCAGTTCAGGCGAACAACTTTCTTACTTTCTAAAACTTACAACACCTCTCCAATACACTACAACCGAATCCTTTTTTTACAATCGACACAGGCTCGGAGCCCAGCTCTGTCGAAAGCCTTTCCCCAGCTCCGCATCAGCATTCCCATCCAGCTCCTGAACTGAGCAAAATATGGATGGAAGAATAGTTGGCGGTGAAGGAAGGGCGTAGCCTGCTATCTTAGGAGCCTTCTTCTAGCCCCTGCGCCCCTCGACAGTGCCTGGTCTCAGTCTACCATCTGCCGTGATGCTTCTTCAGCCTTCCCCGCATCTGGATCCGCCATCCGCCAGCCAGCTTGCCAAACCAAGATTCTCTCCTTTTTCACATTTCAGTCTCAGGGCAATGCGAGGCTACTGCGTGTGCCTACTGCGTTCTTTGCTGCATTCCACTGCATTGTTTTGCCTTGCAGGGCCCTCCTAGACTCTGTGCCTCCTACAAGCACCTGGCACTGGTCCAGCGACACTTCCACCGTCTGCACCCACAGCCTCGACAAACCAGGCCCCATTCAACACCCAAGGCCGACTCCCAAGGCCTACAGTGCCTTCAAATCACACCACACTCCCCCTCCTCCTCTCCCCCTGCGCTCTGTTCATGCCCCCACAGTGGTGCAAGGCCTCTTGCATCAGCCTGCCCTGAGACCTACCGGACAGCCCCCTGCAATGCCCCTCCTCTCTCCTCCGCCCTTTCCTTGCTCCCCCCCCCCCAGAGCTGCAAGGCCCTACAGTGGTGGTGTGTGCACTGCCCAACCACTGTCTCCTCTCCCACACTTACCCAAAGATTAGGCGATGGACAATGGGATGAGCTGGAGTGAGAGAGAGAATGATTGAAGGGCTGGAGTGAGAGGGATTGAAGGAAGAGAATGGAGCTGGGTCGTCTAGGTCTGCTCACGGAGGAGGAGAAGCAGGTTATGCTTCGTTCCAGACGCGTTGGCGATGTGTCTACCCTCGAAGCTCTGCCTCTCGGCATCATCATGGGTCCCTCTGCTCTTCCCTTTTTCTTTGCATCAATCCTCTTTTACCATTCACAGGGGTTGTTTTCTACCATGACCTGAGACGCTCCCAAGGACGTACGATGTGGACGAAAGCGAAGGCGGGCGTGATGGGCTTCTTTACCTGGTCCATCCTCAAAGAGCACGACGCCTACTACCAATTGAGGCTCCGCTTGCCCAACAGTTGATTTCCTGTACCAAAGGGACTGTGCCATGCAGTAAGCTACCTGGGGAGCGATCCGACCTCGCCAAATATCTGCTTTGGAAGCCGATGGACCAGCCGAAGGTGGCCACCGATATATTCACCCGCTACCGAATGCGCAAAGAATTCGAGGTTGGGAATAGCCCTTCGCTCTCTCTCGCTTCCACCGAACTCAATGTGGATTCCTGTGGAGATGAGTGCAGGCATGGTTGCGCAAGGAGACGGCGCCTGGCAACAATCAGATCATTCCGGAGTCCTCAGAGTACCCGGCTCAGTTTTGCGATGGCGCGATCCCGATGGCACCCTCTCTCAAGAAGGTTCCCCGCCTCGCTCTTCCTCTTCTGGGAGAAAAGGAAGTGAAACTGCGTCTCTTGGCAGAGCTTCGAGCTTTGAACTGAGCAGAGCAAGTTGCCCATCGCATCTTCACCTCCGTTCCAGTCTCCCCCCTCTCTGCTAGCAAGTTTCAGGACGATGCCGTTTCCTTTGCTCAACTTAGTTTCTTCACAGTTGAAATTGGACTTGGTCGATTTTGTCGACACTTGTGAATGCTGATTTTTTGGGCACAAGAATGGAATATTGAAACAACAGGACGACAGGCTACAATATTGAAACACATGAGAAAACACGGAAAGCTTGCAATCATCAAAGAGGGAGAGTAAGGATTGCTGAAGATGCAGATGGTTTAAAAGTTTTTTTCGGACTGCAGCGAACTGCAGCTTAGACTGAAGTCACAGCATGTCATGCAATGAATGAGGCTCTCTGCCTCCTTGTCCAAAATCGGTTCAAGTTCATGTTACATATATCTGTTACATTTTGGCTGTTTTGCTTGTAACGACTTTACATTTCTACACATCATGGACATCGTGAGTTTACCCATAGAGAATGAGATTTAACCTAAGCATAATCCTCATAAGTTCTGGCGCAACAAAGTCAGGGAAAGAGGAAACTGACAAAACCCCATTGAATTGATGAAATTCCACTGAGTAAGATCTAATTTCAATCAATTTTTGATACTTTGTAAATTTCATACAAGTGTATCATACAATCATTAGAAAGCATTTTATAAAGGCAAAAAGGCCATGAATAAAAAAATAACGGTGATTTCTTTATTATTTTGGTGATTTCTTAAAAACTCAAACTGCAGTACCATGCAGTACAAACGTTTACTTCAATATTCGATACTATATCAACAGATGATTTTCAATGGAGCAGAGAAATGGCTGATGGGGTGAGCCCCCCCCCCCCCAAAGGTTACACCCCCCCCCCCCCCAATGGGGTTTCGCCCACCCCCCAAGAGATACACCCTCCCCCCAAGGGTTACACCCACCCCCCAAGAGATACACCCCCCCCAAGACACTGAACTGCGCGCCAAAAACAAAATGCAACTGTCCAAGCAGCAGATTCCACTAGTGTAAATTGTATTTCCTTGACTTTTTACTCGAGGCAATTGCAAATTTTGGAGAAAAGAGTCCCACATTCGGCCTGCCGATGGTACCAGATATGTTATAACATAGGGCCAATGTGGACTGCAGCTGACAAAAGGGCCCACCCCTTTTTGCAATATTTTTCAACATTTTCTAGACCAAAATTCTACGAGAAATTAAAAAATGATAGTCATTTTGGCGAATAAACTAGCTGTATGCATGAAAATGAGGATTATTGACAAAAAATGAAAAATTAAGATTTTGGTAATCAACGACTTAATGAACGTTTTTTCAATTCAGCTGCATTTTTAAAACAAACTAAGGACACAGGCAGGTCGATGACATTGTTAGCTTTCGATTGATACCCATTTTGCTATAATTTTTAATGAAAATAGCACTGAAATTGACATTTATTTAACGTAAACTCACGGAAACTCAAAATTTGGCAAATTTTAGACCTCCCTTCACGTTTGGAGCTGTTGTGAGCCCGTTTCTGCATATTTTTCGCTCAAAATTGGTGGAGTTACATAAAAATGTATGGAGATTTTGAATCTGCCATAAAAAAGGGGGGTCAAAAAATTTATGTCCCCCCCTTGTAGAATTCGCCCTTCGATCAAATACCCGGTCTTAAGCTTAGTTGGACTTTTCCACTTATACATGCTGGTAAATGTGGTAAATGTACATATGGTATCAGAGAAATTAACGAAAAATTCGTATTTGATGATGGGCAATTTCACTGCTTCGCTTCGATGGATTTCTCTACGGGTTAATAGTGGATTTTGTCCCTGAATCGGCAGATGCAAGATGCGGCTATGAATAAAGGAGGGAAAAGGGAGGGTGAGCAACCGTATCTTGTTCATGATATTGCGGCAGTAGGTGAGGCAGTTGTTGGTAACGACGCAGTAGCCCTCGAGGCTCTCCTTTCGCGCATACTCAATGAACTCGCCGAATCGCAGCGTTGCCTTGGGCCAATAGCGCTTCCGGCTCCTCTCCTTCCCTGGCGGCATCGTCAGCAGCTCGTCGTCAAACTGCAGAGGCACCAGGGACACCTTAAATTCCACTGACAATTGAGGATCACCGACGGTCAAGACGCATGCTTAAACAGAGCTATTTTTAGAAGGCCACATGTCTAAATTAGGGGGACAATGAAAATGGATACCGCTTTTTAATATATAATTATGAAAAGTAGACATTTTTGAAGACTTAGTAGTATGAGTGGTCAAATCTAAATTTTCGATTTTTTGGTGAATTTTCGAGTTTGAAAAGTATCCGATTTTTCGCCGATAACCGAAAAAAAATTTTGTCTATTTATCTTAAAAAATCAAATCTATTTTTAAAAAAATCTAGCTTTGTGGTCAATATGGCTGTGTGAATATGGATCCGAAGATATTATTCCGCCATAAATGGCATTAAGAGACAAAAATTTTTGCTCATTTTTTACCTATGTTATAAGAAATGGCCAATATGGGAGTACACATTGTTCTCCGCAAATATCTCTGAGTGGTGACCAGGTGTTCAAAGTATTTTGTACATATCTAAATTTAAATTGTGAACATATCTAAATTTTTTGAATATCTAAAAAATGTTCTTCTGGCAGCGCAAATAATTTTTTTTCAAACTATGAATTTAAAACATGTCAATTTTCTATTGAAAAAATGGGACCCCTCCAATACGCTCCCAGACTTTTACGAAATTCGCACTTTTTTGAGGGCAATTTTTTCGAATTCTGCCACAGTATGTTGAGGCCGAGACATTGGAAACTTGCGCCTCTTTGTTACTCCTGGTAGGAGACAAGCCCCTACTCCTGGTAGGCATGCGCCCGACCAACTAGAACTTCTTAGAAAAGTCCGGGAACGTTGTGACCCAAAATGGGACGTGTAAATTGTCGAAAGCTCTTAAGAAAGTGCCAACGCCTTCGCGTCCGCGCTCGGATCTAATGATGTCGCCGGATTGGAGGTAGATGATGAGGAACTCGTGGTAGAAGGCACTGCTGCTGATGCCCCATCCCTCCAGCGGCTCCTTCCAAACCTCCACCAGCCGCACCGCCTGTCAACGTGCCTTTTTGAGTAGACGCAAAAAAAACGTGTTCAAGTAAGAAAAGGAATGCAGGCCGACTTGGTTCCGTAGGGCGTCCAAGCGCCCTTTCATGGGGTTGATTTTCCCGGAGCAGGAACTGAAGCTCATATTCTTAGATGTGAAGTGCTCGGACACTTTTCGCGACGAGTGTCTGAGACCAGGAGTTTTAGTCTGGCAGATTGGGTTGGTAAGCAGACTGAATGAGAGGCCAGGCCCACGAGCCAGCAATCACAGTAAGGGATCTGTGTACACATACACAAAATATCAAGATTGGCGCCATGCTGAGGGGCTGTGTACAGTCTGAGCTGGAGAGGGGTAGCCCTAGTTCATGAAATCTCCGCTAAACAGGCCTCACAAAGTCTTTGAGTAAAGCAGGTGATGAAACTGAATTTCCACGAAAACTGAAGGTCATCAATTGGAAAGGGTGAGTAGCGGCTTGAAGAGAGGTGGATGGATGGAGTTGTGAAGTTGTAGAAGGGCTAGGGCAAGGGGTAGGTGCTGGCCAGGCTCTCGAGGTCCCTCCCTCTGCTCCACCACTCAATCGCTTTTAATCCAGCCAAGAGCAGGAGAGGAAATAATTGCAAAAGTGGAGCACCAAGAAATAAGGTGAGACAAGGGCAAGTTTGCCCCTGAATCACCAGACGCGATTTGTGAAATGGAAGGAGGTAGTCGGCGTGGCGGATGTCTCCTCTGCTGAGCCTCATAAAGGCGGTGTAGTCGCAGTGGAAGGCTTTGGTGCTGTTGCAGAGTCTGGGGTGACGTCTGAGAGCCTTGCCGCTGCAGGAGACGAGCTTGATGGCCTCCTGGGAGCTGTCGAAGCTCTGGAAAGCGCTGGGGACGGGCTGGGCAGTCTTCCCGGTGAAGGCAAGCATGAACCCCCCCATGAAAGTCCCCCAAGATATTAACTACTATAGTCACTTGCCAATCCCCACACACCCTGCGCTAACTCGACCCCTAGTTGATACGGCAGGTCTAAATAGGGAAATTTGTATCTTGGGTGGAACTAGACGTCAAAAGTCTTGGTGGGGGAAACTAGGTGTCAGCCGATTTATCGATGGAACAGGGCAAAGGAGGCAGACTGTAGAAACCCGTCTGATCACCAGAAGCAAGGCGAAGCCGAAATTGGGTGAGTGAGGTGATGCAGTGGATGTTGTGATTGCATTTGTTGCTTCCACACCTTTCCTTCACCGCGCTCTCACTTCATTCTATGCTGACAGGATAAGAAGCCAGCTATTACTCAAGCCCTGACCAACCCCAACTTAAGAGGTGGGTGGGGAGGTTTGTGTGGGGAGGCTCAAGGGCGACTGGGGCGGGCTTTGATGAGGAGAGGAAGCTTCCTGCTGGCCGGCGTTGAGATTCCTGTGGAGGCCAGTTTTGGGCGAGCCTGTAAGCCTGTCGTCATGAATGCACAAAAAGTCTTCCTTGTCCCCCACCTCAAACGTTGGCGCAGGCAGGATCTCATAGGAGTGGATGCGAGTTTAGCCTCCAGGACGGCTAGACGCATTCCAATACAGTTGCGAGGTCCCGTGCCCGTGCCTAAAAATATTGGCTAGTCATTTTTGAAAAAAAAGGAAGTATCAGGAACCGAAAGGAATCCAGCTGTAGGGCACTATGGCAGCCTTGTTCTCGGGGCTGAAGCTGGAATTCGACCAGTTGAAGCTAAGGGTATATTGATTTACAGCACCTAACCGGTCAGGATCGAAACGCTCCCGTTTCGGCCAGTACTCAGCGTGGATGGACAAATGTGGTATTCAAAAGTCTTGTGCAGGAGCAATGAACGGTAAAAAATCACAACATGGCTAGACAAGATGCAGGACAAAATTCTTCCAGCTCAGTCCCTTCTCTCCCCGAATGCTGCTTCTCCTGGGCGGATGTATAGATGGATGAGTTTTCCTCCGCTGGCTGGATGAGTTTTGAGGAGTTTGAATGAAAGGACTGAGTCCATTGGGGCTTCTTGGCGAGCTTTGACTGCAGTTACTTTGAGATCAAGGCATGGGACTCATCGTAGGTGTCCTCCAAGGCTTCGTCGCAGAGGCAGTCTTGGCCGGCAGGACACTGGAGCTGAGGGGAGGATTTTGGAAGTAGGAGGAGAAGGGAAGTGATCGCAGAGGTGATTGCACCGAACACCCTTCTCAACAACCACTCTGTGGCACCACTTGTGCGGACTTGGGAGTCCTTCAGTACCAGATCATGGTTCCGTTGTAAAGTGGCTGAGGGGTCTGGCCTGCCAAGGCCGGACCTCCTCAGTGTTGATAGAATGTAGGTGATGGTGTTACCTTTCCTCCACTGCTTCCTACTAACTTCCGGCCTCTTCCGGTTGTAACTATCTATATCCGATAATAGCTTCCGCCCAACTCTGCTCCCATCGCAAAGGCTATCAAAAGGGACTCAGTGTGCTCCTGTGCAGCACACCCCCTTTTTATGGTAGCAGAGAGTGGTTCATGAGTGGAAACACCCATGGCCACAAGACGATCTGCTGCCTCCCTTCCACCTGCAACTGCTAGCACCTCTACTCCAAGCCCAGCTACGTCGCCGCCAGCGTCGACTACGCCATCCAGTAGTCCACCTTCACCCTGCACCCTTCTTCACTCTTCCCTCCTTCTCAATCGCTCAGCCTTTCGGCAAGACGCGTTGAAAAGGAAAGCGATGAATTCCAATTTCACTATCAGCTTGCTGGAAAGTGAATGCCGAATTTGTCGACTCTTATCTCGCCCGACTTTCTGCCGCCTTTCTCTTGATTGGCCTGCGGAAAGGAGGAAGAATAAAGAGTAGCTGAGCTGAGCTCAGCCGGCAAAGTGAG